>OU015494.1:202523490-202745990 GCA_907164885.2 Dolomedes plantarius
ACACACACACACACACACACACATATATATATATATATATATATATATATATATATATATATATATATATATATATATATATATATATATGGCAGGCGCCTTATTACGCCCGTTTACTAGATTACACAAATACGCAGTCTTCCTATTAAATCAGTTCATGGCGTAGTAGAAAAATAATCCACACAATTAGGACGACAACATTATTCCATTTACTTAATCTTTATTCCTTTCAACTTCACGAAAACCACCTCTCCAAGATCGCGCACATCGTAGCACCCGCCCTACTCAAACGCGGAGCAGTTCTAACGTGTGTCTGCTGTCAAATCATCTCGGTCTGCTTAACTTACCTTTTGTGTCAAAGCTCCTAATACAACTGCGCATACGCTCATGACGTCTGCATGACGTTGCACCGATGATGAGGGCGGGGCGTGACGAAGTTTGATTATATTTTTAGATTCTCAAAAGGGAATTTCCCTTCCTTAGGTTTGAGAATTGGCGAGTTTCGAAATACGATAAATAATGATATTTGATGCTAGAAATTAGATTATTCTGCAGCCCCTGTAAATTGTTTAATTATTATTCTTTTTCAAATTAATCCTTAACACACACACACATATCTATCTATCTATCTATCTATCTATCTATCTATATATATATATATATATATATATATACATATATTGTAAAGAATTCGCCGAATGGTAGCTTGAAAAGACGACGATACAATCAAGTAATATATTAAATTGATGTTTATTTATAGATGAGATGAATTCGATGAAAGGTTATTACCAATGCAGTAGATTATATACTCTAAATGACGTGCGGGAATCGAGTTCAGCTGCAGAACATCTGTCTATATTATAGGCACTCAGAGTCTAAACACGACAGTTCTATTTCTTCTTACTCTGAAGCTCAGTAGGACGCACAGCAATTAAGCACAGAAGTCTCTTACACCGCTGATAATCTAGCGAATAGATCCGTCTGGAATCTAAAGAAATTAGCTATCTCCAATCGTTATAATAGTTCCTTCTGGAAACAAGTCGACAGGGAGTCGAGAAAATCTTTGCCTAGCACAAGGACTTAGAATATTATTTTAATATATTCGCTTCGTCTGGAAGCGGTCGACAGGAAGTCGAAAGGCTTTGCCTAACACAAGGACTTATGAAAAACTCTTATTCAAGAGATTCGCTTCGTCTGGAAGCGATCGACAGGATCGGTTAACAGTGCCTATCACAAGGACTTAGAACAACTCTTAATAACGGCTGCATGCCGGAGTAGCTGCCTTCTAGAATCAGGTCTAGGAGCTATCTGAGCTTTCTTTAGTTCGCAGCGACGCAACTCGTAATTCTAGCGCTGCGATCGCTTGATATTTAAAATGCTTTAATTGGCACCTTTAGAGTGACATCACATTTCGGAGGTCCGATTGGTGAGCCACTTCCTTTGTCATCAAATCAGCTGATCATTTAAGACGGTAAATCTTCCCCGATCATCATCGATCAAGGGGCGGACCTTAACTAATGTCCTTTCAACTTTATGTCGCAATCTCAGTCATACGGTAGCCTCGCGTCCAGGTTTGCATTGTCGGGAAGAGCTTTCTTCCGCCGCTCTGTTGTCCAGCTGCGTCGCCTCGGGATTCCATGGTTGAGCCTTCTGTTGGGACGTGAATTGAATGAGAGTCTTTTGCTCTAAATTGGGAGAATCAATGGATTCTTCACAATATATAGGGGGTTGCCCACCAAACTGTTGGAGAATTGCTCCTTTTCCTGTCTATAAAATTTCTGTAAATATGAAATAAATAATGAAAAATTAGCGAGAAAGTTGAACGTTGTAAAATACTTGTTTTATATATACCACTCCAAATCTCATTTTATTTTTCATAAACACTTGAATTCGTGTAATGAAATAATTAGCTGCCTAGAGAATTCTTAAAATTTAACAAAACTTTCTTATCAGTTTCTAATTTCAAAAAATCCTCTTGAACTAAATATGAAAATTTTATTTGGATGTTATTCAAAAATATTAAAGAATGAGATATTTCTGCGGTGTTTTCGTTTTCTTTGTATTTGCTAATTTTATGAAAAAGTAAAACTGTTAAGAATGCGGATTTTTGTTTTCTTTCACAGCAATCGAAACTCGAAAAGATCTATTTATATGAAACGTTACTAACTGAGTACAAGGCTATTTCCTAAGATCGATTCAAAAACGGAAGCAATTTTATTCCTTGACAGCCGATAAAAATGTAACACACTTTACCGTTGATCTCCTTGAATGGATGGGTGAGAGCGGTGGACTAACCGTAAGTAATGGTCAGTAATTCCTATTTATCTCACGGCAAAATCATACCTCGAACTGACGTATTATTTAGATGTCCCTATTAACTTGATTATGACGTAATGAATTATTTGCAGCACTCATCAATCGGAAACTTCACTTTTGTCCGTTTTATATTGAATCTTCTTTTGTTAAGACGACGGCTAGTGAATAAGAATGCATACGAAATTTCACCATTCGATCACACCAGCATTGGAAGTTTGTTTTATTTTCATGCTGACGTACCATTTTCTTGTAGACGTTACATTTTTCTCCTTTAACCAAAAGAGTCCTGTCTGCATACAAAAATACATCCCTATTTATCTGATATTATCTGTTTCTTTTGCAGAGAATAATTTTTTAATCAACAGGTCGTAAATAAAATATAATTCGGAAATTACAGCACAGTCTGAAATCTATATGTGTATCATGTAAAGAACATTTTATTTACATATCTAATTGACCTTGTGCTGTTTGGGTCATGTTGTAACAATCTACGATTTATAACTCAATATAATGCACAAGAATTGATTGTTCCTTGACGGGCAGCCAAAAGTTCGATGACCAAAAGTAACCCAAATAACTTCAGTACTACAAAATAATCCATTTCATGGTTCTCACCATTTAAAAAACCTTAAATCAGATTCTTTGTTCCCTCACCACTACTAAATAGCATTTCTAAAATTTACATATACTCTTGATTGCTTTACTGGAACGCGTTGGATATGTTCTACTTAGATAACTTCTTTAAACATTTCGTCTTTGCTGTTAAGCAATGAAGGGAGTCAACTTTATCCGATCATAACATTATCCCATTGAATCCTTGAGTGCCTATCTCATATGTTCTAATCTCCATATCAGTAATAACATGTTAAAAAAAAGTTACCTGGTGTCGAAAAATTTAGCAATAGAAAAATCAACAAAAATAAATATGACAAGCAACAGAAAATAGCAATGTAATATGTTAAAGGTGATAATAAATCTATGTATATTAATGATCTTTATAACAGGGATATAATGGATGAAATACTCCAAAAGAAAACGACGTTTGGTATTTAGTATCCCCCCCAATCCTAAATAATATCTGTATTCAACCTCCTTTACACCCCTCAGGGGGTTTACCAACTTTAGGTAAGCACGGGTGTCGCGATCCCGAGGTACACCAGCAAACTATCCCTCCTTTCCTTTTTCCTCTCCCCCCTTCTTTCTATTTTATTATTTCTTTTCTCATTTGGTGTGATTCCTCTTCGGTGGTGAAGGATCCTCATTATAAGCTGTTGTCGCTCTGTGGCTTTTAGCTTCTAATGGCGTGAATATCACCCACGTGTTTGCCGTGCGTGGAGACCCGTGTCCCTGAAAAAGTGAATCCTTGTAGTTGAGGGACAAATTTGGTATCTCTAATACACTGCTTTGGCCCCCGCTTCAGATAAACGGGAGTTACATAGTGGTTCCTATTGTATCAATCGGCTAGTCACTGACTTTGTGTATGTTTTCAGTCTGTTACTCTATACCTCCCCTCCGCGGAAGACACCCAACTTCTGTTATCTCCGGGACATTACCGGTTACACAGAGTTAAATACACCTGACAAATGTTTTCCAGCAGCTATTTGCGGTGTACAGGGCCCATTACCGCTCTCACATACCCGTGTTTACAGACGGCTCACGTTCAGTTGATCATGTGGGGTGTGATTTTGTTTGCTTTTATCAAACTATCAATCATCGACTTCCCATTTCCTGCTTGGTTTTCACCGCCGAATTGAGAGCAATTTATGAGGTGCTACAGTACATATCGGAGTTTCAAGAGCACAATTTTATCACTTATACCGATTCTCAAGTGTTCTCGAAACCGTTGAATCAGATCCCACGAGCGCCCCCCCCCCCTTCTTGCATCTTAGGTGCTAAATTTGTTAGGGAATCTAAGTCATGGTAATTCTGTCTTGTTCTGCTGGGTGCCCTACCAGGTGATAATTCGGGGGTAATGGGCTTGCTGAAAAAAATAAATACGAGAGAGGAAGTCGAGTATTTTAATCTGCCTCTCCCTTACGACGATATTAAAGTCGCTGTCAAGAAGATGTTTCGTGAACGGCGGCAAGGACACTGGAATACGCAAACCCATAATAAACGGCATAACATCCAACCTAATCTTACTGGCCATCTCTACAATATACAAAGAATGACGTTATCTTTACATGTCTACGAAATGGCATACACGCCTCACACATCACTACCTTCTCTTTGGCGAAACAGAACCCATCTGTACGTTTTGCAACAGCACGCTGACTGTTGTTCATCTACCGATTTGTGCTAAATTTCGTGTCCATTACCGTTGCCTTTTTCAACCCCTTTCACCTAATTTATCTAATTTGTCGGGAGAAACTTCCCTAATGAATCTTGCTACCCAGTTCTCTTTTCTAAAACGAACCGATCTTTTTTATTCAGTCTGATTCATTTCCTTTTGTTTATCCTTTTACCCCCCTATATAGAGGATTTTTTTCACCTTTTTATGTATGACTTATTACGACTTCTTATATCTCACTGTTTTTTAATCAGCTTTCATCATCTTTTACATGTTACTGCTTTTATTCTCTTACATATATTACCAATTTTGTTATCTTTTTATATCAGAGTTTGTAACCAATTTTTACCTGTCTGTTTTAATCTTATTTGTTTTTATCACCTTTTATTCTACTGATATATGTTGTGCTTACTTATTTTTTACTTAATAATTTTATATGTACGCTTTGGTTCTGCTCTCGACTTGTCCTTTCTGGACCTTCCTCCATTAAACCCTAACCAACCAACCAACCACCTCCTTTACAAAATCAAAAGCAAAAATAGAAAGCATCATTGATCTTAGTTCGCTAATGTAACTATATTTCAGTCTTAACACTAAGAAGCAATTTGCTTATTTTTAGCCGATACTTTTGACAAGAAATCACTCAAAGAGGAAAACTTTATGCAAACAAAACATATTTATTTTAGTCACGGTAAACAACGTTTGCAGTTTTGGTTTTTTCGATATTAGGTACTTTTTAGTACATATTACCTTTATTGTACGAATGAATCTTTGATGTTATATTGGCATGAGGTAGGATTTAAGATGTAATAGTTTATGATGGTTAAAGCCATTTGAAATAGAAACAAGTAATATATAAAAAAAATTTTAAACTCAATTCCTACTTAGGTCAACAAAGAAAAATTTGAGTGTGAACTAATAGTAGGAATTGAAAAAAAAGATTGCCTGCCAGAACCTTGCCTACTGTGCGAGATTAGGAGGGGTGGGTGGAAAAGAGAGAGAAAAAGTTTGTCAGGTTGGCGAATTCGATCTCGCAACCTACAGGACGGGAGAAGCTAGCGATACCGCAGTGCTACCGTTTACACAGTAACAAGAGGGAAATTACTATTCAAGAGCAAGAGACGCTCTAGGTCTAAAACTAAAATCGATTAATTAAATTTAATTAATGAATTAATATTTGAAAAAACTGTATTAACATCAAGTGTCATCCACTACAAGTTTAAAAAAATGTATTTGAACTTGAGTGGATGAATAAAAAGTACTTTTATTAACGATTGAAAATTTGAACAAGATATATATATAGAGAGTGTGAACTAATAGTAGGAATTGAAAAATAAACTCATGCATACACATGTATCGTTCAGCGATCATGATGATCAGAAGAAGATAACTTCGAAAATTACGGTGACCACGGCTCTCGCTTGTACGCCCTGCCAGACTGAAGACCGGACGCTACGTAGCAATACCTGTATACGCAGACGAAGGTTAATTTCCCAAGTTCGGAGCAGTTCAATTTTATAGGACAGTACAGATCTGCCAACAATTGGGAAACCCTGGGGACCCTCAGATGGACATAAATTAAACCAAGGAGAATAAACTGCTAATATGAGAAACCAGAAGTAACTTATCATAGTACTTTTATACGAATTTGCACTAACTATTGCAAATTGATACGAGAAAATTAGGAGTGACTTATCTATAGCTAGAAATACGTTCAAAATCTTTAGTGCAAGATAAGTAGGTCTTTATAATATTCTGTATTATGGTTTGTTGTATAACTTTCTCTTGAATCGTAATCGCACATAATTTAATTTACAGAGTAAAAAGTATTTTAGATTGATACTTTTGAGTCAAATTTTGAGTATAATTCCACACATTTAGAACAGATTATATTGCGGAGAATACGTAAAAATGTGAATAAAATATTACTGATGAAAATTACGAGAAAAGGTAAAATGTAATAATTCGTGCGTTGTTTTATGTGTAATAAATGATTATCATCAAATCGATGAAATAAAAATAACATTTAAGTTTTTTTAAAGTATTTATTTTAATATTTCTTTTTAAAAGTATGCTGTTTTACAACACTGCACGCATGCTACTCAAACTGTAAAGACAAATATAACTGCTTTTTTAACTAAGTTAAAAAAATATTTTTACATTTAACCAACGCTTTGTCGAGTTTCCTTTATTTTAATAAAAAAATTTTGAAAAAAAATCCCGGTAAATTGGCATACACCGTCTTCTGTCTTTGAAATATGATATACTTTTCGTCATATGTAAGAATTCACAGTACATTTCAAAAATGGATACTGCTTTAAGATATTTCCCTTCTCCCTTGTTCATTTTGCTAATCAGGCCGCTAAAACGCATAAAATTTTATGCCGTTTAAAATGTCCCTAATCTACTGAACGCATTTGAAATTGCTTACTAATTGATCTAATTTGTAGAAAGATGTGGCGCTTGAATTAAACTATTAGTGAAGGTGATTTTAGGGAAGAAATGTTTCTTAGAAGATTGAGGATATTAAGTTCCGAAACGTACCCCCTTTAAAGTAAGTCTGAATATCACAATATTCACCAAAAAGTATTTACTTTGATTATGTCAATTTCATTTCCCCTCTTAAAATCTAACGTATACTCCAAATGACATCAGTAGGTACTTATTTGCTGATACGAATAATTAAACAGAAAAGTAAAAATTACGTAACATTACTTCCTGGTTGCTTCTGCCACCGTGATTCATATACTTTCAGTTGATGGAGTTCAAAACTATGAGATGAATGCCACTGACACAAATTTTCTTTTGCATCGATTCTTCTTCTTTCAAAACAGTAACATCCCGAATTCATATTCCCCGAAATGAATTCACAAAGTTTCTAAAATTTCATTGAATAGTAATTATAAAATTTATGCATGCAAACTTTGAGATTAAATAAATTGATTGTATTCATTATAATTTCGTAACTTACATTATTTACTTCTGAAGAATATTTATCTCAGTGAGGAGCTTTTTATGTTTCAAATGAGTTACATAGGGCAGTTAAAATAATGGAAAAAATTAATAGAAATATATGGTAAAAATATGTTTGATTGTGATGAAAAACAACTTGCTCTTTCATACTTGCGTCCATTTGTTGGGTTGAATAAGACTGATACCTCTGCCAACTTTT
Source organism: Dolomedes plantarius (assembly GCA_907164885.2). Taxonomy (NCBI): domain Eukaryota; kingdom Metazoa; phylum Arthropoda; class Arachnida; order Araneae; family Dolomedidae; genus Dolomedes; species Dolomedes plantarius. The sequence continues at coordinate 202,531,269 of OU015494.1, forward strand.
ACCAACACCTTTTGCAGCGCCTCGTGCCCTTTTATCGAGGTATCTAGATATTTATACCGATTGCTCGAAGTCAGCGGATCATATGGGTTACGCTTTTGTGTGTCGAAAGAGGTTATAAACCGTAGCTTTCACATTTCTTCTTCCATCTTCACTGCCGAGCGAGTAGCCATTCGTGAAGTTTTAAAGTACATATCCTGTCAAATGATCACACGCTTCATCCTGTATACCGATTCTGTAAGTGCCTTGGAAGCCTTAGGATCGGTTGGAAATAGCCACCCCAACATTTTGGCAGTGCTCAGTTTGAAGCATCGTCTGGCTTGTCGCGGGTATATTATTTTGTTTTACTGGGTTCCCATTCATGTGGGAATCAAAGGCAATGAACTGGCTGATGAAGCTGCAAAAACCTTATCTTCTTTAGCAAATGAACCCATACCCTTTTGTGACATAAAGCGGGCTGTCAATAATTTAATGTATGCATACTGGCAAGAGCACTGGAGTTCACGCGTGTCGAATAAACTTGACGCAATTAAACCAATTATATCTTCATGGCCCCCATGAGAGATGTCCTTTTAACACGTTCGCGGATAGGGTACACCCGACTGACTCGCGTACACTTGTTACTTAATGAAAACGCTCCATCCTGCAATTTTTCTGGGGGAATTTTAACCATTCTCCCTCTTTTAACTGACTGCAGAGGTCTGAATGTTTTTACCAGAAAAATTTTAATTTCTTTTCATCTAGTCTTAACGTTTCATTAGGGGAATATCCCCACCCTTCACCCTTTTAACTTCCTTCGTCACAGTGGCATGTTATATAATATTTAATGTTGTTTTATTTGTAAGTTATGTTGTTTTTGCCTCCTTGATTGTTTTTATCACTTTTTATACTCGGCTGTGTATTACGCCTTTTATTATGTATGACTTTTAATCAGTTGTTACATATCACTGTTTTTATCATAGGTTTTATCACCTTTAACTGTTTTTATAATCTTTATGTATATTAACTTTTTTGTCATCTTTTATTTACACGACAGTTTTGTCACTTTTTTAATATGGCTGCTTTACCTTCATAATTCCTATTTTTTATCACCTTTTACCTGTTACTGTTTTGTCATCTTTCCTATATTATGGTTTTTATCACTTTACTATACATGACTGTTATTGTCACTTTTTTATGGCTGTTATCTCTTTTGTTTTGTTGATATTTTTATATTATATATGAGTCCCGGTTTTGCTTTTTACGTAAGTTTGGCACAACTTGTCCTGTCGGAATTTTGCACCATTAAACCAACCAACAGAATTAAGGAAATTTGGTTTATGATTAATAGATGTTATTTAAGCACTAGTAAAACACAGTACGGAGGTAGCATTAAAAAAATCTGTTATTTATAATATTTAAATGCTATTAATAAAAATGTTTTCTTAACGTTTCCTTAGTACTGACAACCTAGTTTTGGTGGTTTCAGTAAAACGTCAGAAATGAAATATAAAAAAAGGGCAAAATAAAAAAATATATATATTACACTGAGGTCTATATTTCGATTTTTGCATTTTCAAACCAAGCTCAACTAGAAGCGGGACATATAACAAGTACGGAAGAAGTGTAAACGAACATTGTGTTTGGACAATAAATGATAAGCATTGTTACTAATTTCTGAGGAACCAATTCAACTTTTCTATATGAGAGAGAATTGACGCACTTTGCTAAATGCTGTATTTCGTTCAGGAAGTTTTGTTACAGCGTATTTTTATATCAGAGAGAGCGTTCTGTATTTTATGTCTCTCATAAAATGTTAGGAGATATTTTTATATGAAATGCAAACGCATTTCATATAAAAATTCATTAACACAATATCGAAGATGACAACTTTGAAACTAAAAAAAAAAATTAGGAAAATTGTCTCAAAGGCGGCTTCCTCAAATAAAAATAAAATCTAACTTATTTCGCTGGCGGTTAAATTTTCAAGGACAAAGAACCATTGGCACGGTCGATATCAATGTAGATGGAACTATTTATTTGGTCGGTGGGGGAGTTCTTCGATCTCATCTCTTGCGAGGGCTGGGAGAAAAGAATTAGGTCACGGTCACGACCTCCCATTACGCTTGTGACGGAGTCTTGTCTTCAAGGGACATCTCGATCTGTCAGTCCGTCAGCTCGGACCCTAAGGAGAAAACGAAACTAATGTACCAAAATTAAGAAGACTAATGGAAAATATACAACTGTCAATATGATAATCACTTTTTATGATATTTATTTGAAGTAAGATTTTTTAGAATCAGCATTGTAAGCATGTAACTGATCAGGAACACAATATCGAAAATGACAACTTTGAAACTAAAACAAAATTTAGGAAAATTGTCTCTGTTAAGAGTCATTAATCTGTGGATCCTAAGATGAATTTAGAAAAATATCTCTTTAGGAAAATGTTTTTAAAAAATACTTACCGACATATTAATCAAATGCCAGCTTTTGAAAAGTGTCATAAATAAGCTGATGGCATGTCCTATGGTGCAACTGTTGGAAAAGTAGGTCATCTAGTTTCTATCCAATCCTAAAACATGTTGTTACATAAGGTGAAAGAAAAACAAATTAGTGAAAATATTCAGTAGATACCTCGGTGGGAATTTTTTATTTTACAATCGATATTCAAAATCCTTATTAACTGTAATAAATTAAAATTTTTACTTTACTTAACACCTTATTAAAGTTATTTTCATGACCTCATAAACGAGAAAATATAAAATATGAGATGGTGAGAATTTTTTTTATTCTTTATGTATGCAGATAAAAGAAAACTGGGTCTTAAATCTCGGTTCAAAAAATGTGTTAACACGTCTGGAATTTATTGCATTCACAGTCCTATAAACGAACAAAACAGAATTTGTTGTCAAAACTTGGTCTGTTCTACTCGAATTGAAAAGAACTGGTAACATCCTACGACTCAACGAAGCCACGTACATATACATGCCAATTATGCGAGTCAGTCAGTCTTAAGTCAAAAAAGATCGATTATACTGCTACAATAGATGTAGGTTCCGAGTGAATGATTTTGCTTTGGATCTCTACCTAGCTCCTTGACATCCAACTATTGGCTTCATTGAGATGCTTCTCAAAACCCCAAAAATGGAAAACACAGAGTCCATTTCCATAAAATAACACATTCAATGAAGAAATTTTTCTCGTGCACAAAAACTCAATTACTTAATTAAGGGTTCTAAGGCTAATACTTTTACAGATTTGAAGAAAATTGTAAATAAATAATATTAAAAAAATTCAACAGACATTGCTAGTTTTATTAGTATTTTAAACATGAATATTTTTTGTATAACAATGTTTTGTTGAAAAAGATAATTTTCAGAATGTAAGTTGAATTAAGCATAGGGTAGGTGGGGGCAAAGGTTTGCAGTTTTGAGCTTTGGGTTTCTTACGGGCCTCCGTTAGATCCTATCGCCCCAAAAAGTCACTTGTATTGTAGTTGGGTATCCCCTCTACCTGCTATAAAATAATGAATTTTTTCCCGAAATATTTAGTCACCGAATTTTTAATTTTACCAAAAGACCTGTTTGCGAACCTTTGCCCCAATCGGTGGGGCAAAGGTTCGCACTGCAAACCTTTACCCCACTCGTTGGTTTCTTACTGGATAGGCATCGAAAATCACAAAAAGAGTTGTCTAAATAATTTTATTTCACATTTTGTAATCTTTTTAAAGGTGTTACATATATAGAAAATCACAAATTGAACAGGTTAATCTCAATAAATTTTTTCTTAAACTAAATAACTTCAAAATGAAATATCAACTATTAACACAGAAAGTTGAATCTAACAAAGAAATTCACAAAATGAAAAGGGGTTAATCTCAATAATTTTTTTCTTAAACTAAAGAACTTCCAATTAAAATATCAACTATTAACACTATCGTTATATGATATCTTAGGCTTTACTCATTCTTTTAAAACCCGTAAAAATTAAGCAAATTAAGGGGATGGGGGACATTACAAAGCAATTTTTGAAATTTTTATCTCAGAGATATGAAATTGGGCATAAATATTCATTAAAGTAAAACTATTTCAAACAACTTATAAAATTTTATAAATATTTAAAATTTTATTTTTTATATTTAAAAAATTGAAATTTTTATTATGTTTTTAAAATGCTCCTTGCGATCCAATTTTTAGTCTTATCCTTAATTTTGCATTTAGATTGCTTATACATTTTGATCAGGGTTATGTTTTGATTTGTGCTTTCGTTGAATAATTAATTTTTAGGAAATATTTTTAGGCTTGTACTCTGAATTCTCGTGAAATTTTTGTACTTTTCCACGCTTAAGTTTAACTTTGATAATCTGAATGATGTCGAAACCTGAAATGGATACATAACTTTATTTTAATGTATAAGAGGAGTCTTTGTAATAAAGTTTATAAAATTTCGTCAAAAATTGTGACGTAAGGAACATTTCAAAGACTTGCAAATCTGGAAATTACTCATTTAGAGCTTTTTTCCCTAACCAGACCTTCGAAGCTTATAATGTCTTGTAACATTTAATTCTTTTATCTTGTAAAATAGGTCTTTGTTCAGAGCTATTTTATTTTTGTGTTGTACTAATTTATTTTAATTTTAATTTATGGATTTTCAAGCATTTTACAAAACATTTTCTGATTAAAAACAGGCAGTTTTTATCAAAAACCATAATTTTTTTTTCAAATTACAAAAATGTGGATTCCCATTAATAATAAAAGACGTTGTTAATAAGGATTCCTAATGAAAAGAGGACATGAAACAAATGTTAATAGTTAGAGCGGCAAAGGTTTGCAGATGGGGCAAAGGTTTGAACTGCGAACCTTTACCCCATGACTCCTGCAAACCTTTACCCCATTTCGTGCTGGTTCTGTTTCTGCAGAATGGACGCCACTGTATTTGAGTTAACCCAAAACTTAAGGTAGGATTTGAAAGGTTATTTACCACCCTAACATGCGAAAATAAGCCCAAAACAGTTCGTGAGTTTGAGTGATGCTCAAAATTACTCAAAAGTTGCAAAAAATTACATTAAAAGAGACGAAAATAAACTTACCTCATTTTCTCTGCAAAAGGGGGTCTTAACTCCAACATTTTTTACAAGGCAACTGACTGGAAGTAGAGGAATGCATTGCCTACTCTATTCTTCCCAAAACTCTTCCCGGTCATTTTAAAATGTATGTGCGAACCTTTGCCCCCACCTACCCTATAAATATATTTATCTGTTGTCAAGTCATGTGAGTTCCACTTACATCCTCCATCCTATACGCTAAAATTCTTTTTCTAATTTTTATTACAGAATAGACAAAATACATGAACGATATGCCATGCTTATTGAAAACCACATATCTGTTATAGCGAATTCGACAAAAGCTATATAAAAACAACGTTTTTATTAAATGACACTTAATGAGAAGCGCATTTGAAAGAATTAACGGTACATGTTTTGTGCAAGGCAACAAACGGTGTGTGTACACACACATATATATTATATAATATACCCATTACATCACGTCCTTAAATTATAACCTGAAAGTGAAAACTAGCTCATATTTACGAATCATTTATTAGAGCGACAAAAGTACATCCGTTTATTTCAGGAGGACGGCCCCGAATAATATCACCTTTCAATATTAAACGCGAAGGCGAGGTACATGTGACTCTTATTTGTAAGGTCAGAAGATTTTGGGGCTTGCGATGCTAACCCACTCCTTACTCCAGACGTATACACGTGTAGAAATGCAAAGGCATGCGATTCATGGGAAGTTCTGTGGCTAAGGGTTTTAAAGCGATAAATTAATATTACTGGGGATTGGATTTGGAAAGGAAGTTTCAATGCTAGAATGGAGGGCATAATATTTAATATATTACATATATATGTAATGTATCCAAGAGAAGAGATTGAAGTTTTGTACTGGTAGTCGTAGCTGGCATCAAGAACGAGTGGCTGACACGGCGAACTGGAAAAGTCCTAAATATACCGCTAAATCCCTAGTCGTAGAAAGCGGCTGATTGGCGTAGGGATAAAGTCCAGCCGAGAAAGCATAATACTCCGCATAGCTGGTTACACAGTTCTTTATTAAGTAACTAGCTGAAAACCCGCACTTCGCTACGGAGTACATTCAAATTAAATACAACGGTCAATGTATGCAATTAATGGCAAAAAAAAAAATATATATATATTTATAATAAATACGACGATCAATGTATACAATAGATGTAAAAAAATATATAGATATAAATGTATGTATTTATAAAAAAATCGTAAGGGATATTTATTTTTTTTGGATAATATCCAATCGTCTGCTGCATTAGAAAGAAAAAAAAAATATTTTTTTGTCTATTTAGTTGTTATGCACGTGACGATAAATTTATTTAAAGTACCAGAAAAAGAATCACGTGATCACCATTTAATAAATTAAATTCTAAAAATTAATCTTTAAAAATTCACCAAAAATCAGAAAATTGAGGTAAAGCTCCGAAAAAGATTTCATTTTAAAGGAATGTTTATGATCTTTCTCGTGATATAAATTTTATAACCTTCAAATTATTATTTTAAATGCAAACTTAAAAAAAGTTACAAAAACAGCTTAAAAATTTAATTTTAAATAATCTAAGAAGAATTTTTGAAAAATCTTTCTTAATGCACCCCTACACCATAAGAAGAATGGCCATGCAAAATTTCAGCCCTTTAGGTCCAGCGGTTTGGTCTGTGCGTTGTATGTAAGTGAGTCAGTTACGGAACTGTTTTATATATATAGATAATCTACTGGCTCAAGTACACTATTTAAGTTCCAGTTATAATTGCTATAAGACTTTATGCATAAGAAATATCGTCCTGGGGCTGTCGGAACAGCACATAACAATATAAAAAACCCCAGCGCAATTTACGACATGTTTCCAGGACGGAGACAGACACCCAAAATGCTCCGCGAAAACCCTAGTTGTATGTCCTTGAGTACAGGCGCGCTGAACTTTAATTGGTTAGGATTAGCACCTGACTTTAACGCGTCATAAGGGGTGATGGTTTTCGAATGTTCGACCCGGTTCGATCTTATATAACTGTTATGTAATGCTCCACGCGTGACTTTAGGGGAAAAACTAATAAATTGATATTGGTTGAATATAGGTCGCAATCCAAGTTAAGGGGACAGTATTCTGTTGCAATAAGATAAACGAATTTGGAAAAAGCATGTTAGGAGTATTTAAAGGGATCAAAATTTGTTTCATATATATATATATATATACATATATATATACAGTAACCACCGCTTATAGTGATCACTGGTTATAAGAATCAACCGATTATAAGAATCAATATCGCGAAAACAAAAACAAATGAATTATTTCCATGCTAAAATTTTCGCTTTAAAGAATCAATCCAAAGGTTTTAAGAATCAGTTTACACTCTTCGCTTTCCTTTCATTTTTCCAAAAAAGCTGCTTAAACCCTCAAAAGGCACGAAGTTCTTTCCTTTTTTTTTTATGAAAGATAGATAAGATGGGATGGAATATAGTCGTAAAATTCACCCCTTTCTTTATTAGACATAACATAATAGTTTCCTCTTAAACGCTTTACCACAACATTGTCCTATTAGCTTGACCCGGGAGCAACTTTACCCGTCAGAGTAAATCTTCGTCTGAGACTATAAGTATTGAAAGAGGTATAAACAGCCTCCTGAAAACTTCATTACGCCAAACTACCGTAGAAAACTTTTCTTGCTCCCTTCCTGTAGTTGAAATGTTAAAACTGTTAAGCAGGTATGTTGTAACTTGTAACACATATTGTATTTTTTTCTTCTCTTATTATAATCATGTGTATCTACTTATAGGTCTAAAAATTAAGTTGTACTTTTAAAACTATAAAAAATAATTTTAATAAAAGATAGTTAATGTAAATTAAAGAGTATTTTATGGTAAATTATCTAATATATGTATATATAGGTGTGTGTGTTCCTGTCCAAAAACCTAAATTTCGGTTATAAGAATCAACCGCTTATAAGAATCAAAAACAGTAATAACAAACGTGATTCTTATAAGCGAAAATCACTGTATATATATATATATATATATATATATATATATATATATATATATATGTGTGTGTGTGTGTGTGTGTGCGTGTGTGTGTGTGACGTGTGTGTGACTTATGCAATCAAACTTAATACAAAGTCATACCATCTCGTTTAAAGATTCAAAAAGTTGTGTCAGTTTGTGCTATAAAATAATGTTTTTCGTTCTTTCATGCTTCTCATAAAATATTTAGGTGTACGCACATATGGCAGGAAATTAATAAACTCTGACAAAACCTTATCAACAATGTAACTTTCTGAAAACATTTTGAAGAAGTTGTTCACTTCGGAAACGCTGTTTCAGGAGGCGATTTCTCTGGGGGAGGGATGTTCCTGTGTTACCATGACGACCGGAATAGAGAAAGGTGCCTGGCTAGGAAAGACGTTTATTGAAGAAGAAATATTGCGCTTTTCGACCGTTACCTCAAGATAGATTTACCCTATCTTTCTACAAAGTTCGCTGCTCCACTTCTGATGGATGGGTTCCAATGGCAATTTCATTTTTGCGTTACTTATTTCTTAACGTTCCCCAAATTGTATTTTTTTTACCCACAATATTACATTACCTCATAAATAGACCGATTTCTCATTGACATATCCTTCTCTTTAACATTCTCTTATGTTGGAAATTAATTGAACTAACAATATTGCTACTAAAAGCTTAGTAATTAGATCTTTTTTTCCTTTTATCTGCTTCGCATTCCTCACATGAAATTATGATTATGAAGAAAATCTCAATTGTTACTTTGTATTTACAGCAAATGTGTCGGTCATCATGCTTTTGAATTGATAAAAATAACATTTGAGACTGAAATCCTCAAAAATATTATTTTTAAAGATCAATCCTAACTGTCTTGTAATTGACAAGCTTTATAAAATATATATAAGATCACATTTCAAATGAATAAAATGCTGAGCAATAAAATGTAAACTTTACATATTGAACTAAGCTCCGTAATGCATTTTTTCCCTCTCCTTGTCAACCTGGGAATGAGTCCAAAATATAAGGTTGCATTTTATTTTACGTTTGAGCTGGTGTTGCCCTTTTTGGTCCTTTTTTTATCGGAATCTATCAAAAAAATTTTAAAGCTACAAAGTTTTTTTTAAAGCTACAACTTTTCCTAACTAAGATATTTAGGACGACTGTATTAGGACTGCTATGTACGAAAAAACATACCTCTCTAACAAACTGTTTGTAAAGGAAATCTCAAAATCATTGAAACTATTATTGATCAGAAGCATTTTCGATACAAGAGAGGAGGTTGTGTAAAAATAGTTCGAGATTACAGTATTAAAGATTACAATATCATTATAGCAATTTTACCTATTTCTGAAAAACTGGTAACGGAAAGTGTAATCATATAAATACCTCAAATATCTAATATCATAAAATTAGGAATAATACATATGAAAATTTATGGTTAAATTATGGTTATCGAAATGAGGTAATAGGGTGATCCATAGATAGATTCATTCATCCGTATATAGTAAGATGCCTACAATTATAGAGGAATTCATACATTGAAAAAAACATATAGTTTTTTCATAATCTAAATATTCCTCTATAATTATAGATAATCCAATAAAAGCCATTTCCATAAGCATAGGGATATTTTTTGTAAACCTGTAGCTGAAGGCTGAAAATTTTCAAGAAACATATATGAAAGGTTCTACATTAGTTCTAATAAAATGTAAATTCAATAAGTCTTAGTACCATTTACTTATGTCCAGTATTAAACGTTATTGCTTACTTTAAAAGTTCCACAATAAGAGAAAGTCTTGGTACCAAAACAACTTTTGATTCATTAGATTAAAAGTCTTCCCTGCAAATAATGTACACAAAATATGTTCCTTAGTTCTAAAATAATTAAATTTCTTTATTAGATATTTCTACTATAAAGCTCATACAATATATGAACTTCATTTATATATATATATATATATATATATATATATATATATATATATATATATATATATTCGTACGAGAATTTTGCGTATGTGTGTTGCCACTAGTCATAAAATTTTCAGTAAAAAAATAAATATATTAGGACCTACATAATGTGCCATTAAATCTCAATTTTGATTGTTTATCATAATCTAAAACGGCCATAATAATTTATATAAATATTTTCCTTTTGATCAAAATATTGGATTTCATTAAAAAGATTTTAAAGATTTTATTTTTGTGATCTATGAAGTATTTCAATACTTTGACATAATACGTTAATAACGCCCACGAATTTCGCTAAACATTTGTGAGTTCCTTACTCTGAAAGCTTAACTTTATTAAGCTGCAGCAGCTTTAAATGTACTAGTTTTAGATAACGAATTTTGTGGAGTAATTAAATAGTTAAATAATAGTAATTGATTTCCAATTTTGGATTTTTATATTTTGCAAATTTGAAGCTCATTCATTTACTTTTTAAAACTTGTATTGGGTGATGAGTGTAGTTCAGTTATATGCACTAAACCTTTAATTGCTTGTGTATTGAAAATATTACTAACATTAAAAAATGCAGTTTATAACTAAACATTTGCAAGTTTTATAGGATTTTACTTTTAAAAAGTATAAAGATACAGATATTTTTCTAATAATAAGAAGTGCTAGTATTGAATGAAGCAAAGAAAAAATGTCCTCTAGGGCAAATCTGTCTCAGCACTTGAAAAAGAAAACGTGAATAGATACGGTATCGAGTTGCTAAAGACCGATAGTAGGCAAGTCAACTCATCGTTAGGGACCTCTTCAAAACACCCCGAAGCTATTTATTACAACGCTAGAGGATAGGGTGATATTTAGCACAATATTTTATATCGTAAATGTCGATTTATTATATTTGCTCTTGACAGGGTATAGCTTGAAAAAAAAACAGTTTTATCTACAAGTAAATTACGTATGGTTGACTGCAAAATGTATAATAAAGTATTTATTCATACATAATATAAATTTAGGATTTAAAAATAACGATAATTTTTGAGCTCTATAGTAAATTTTACTTTTGTGAACTTTTACTCAAATATTTTAGTCTAGTGTAATAGATATCAATTGTCTTGTAAAATACCTGAACTTAAAACTGATATTCAAATAACACTAGTTGGTACCCGTCAAAACATGACGGCTAGATGGTAAATAAATGTACTAATACACAAATTATACTCAACGCATCATCGCCAAATGCTGAAAATCATAATAATGCGCAGAAACAAATGAATATGTTTAAGCGGCCTCGTGCTTAGTGAGTATCTAAAGCCAGATTGAAAAATGTCACAGAGCATGCGCAAAAGCAATTCATTTTTAATTGTAAATTATCATTAATTAAGCAACGCGAAATAAACAATTTCCATCAGGTTTAATCTTATATTTCACAAACATAATTATCATAAAAATGAAAATGGCAGAGAGAGATCTAGAGAGACTCCTCCGAATAAACGTGTTTATCATTAAAACATGTCACTGAGCATGCGCAGAAATCAATTTTTAATTGTAAATTATCGCTCGTTAATAGAAATTTTGGTTAAAACTCCAAATTTGACAAATCGACAGATTATAATCTTTCGTTTAAGATCAAAATGAAGTACATTGATGCAGTAATTTTCTTTCACGGACTGCCCAAAAATTTCGGCTTAGCAACTTAAATATATAGATTATAATGTTAAATCTCTTAAATATTTGAAAATTACGAATGGATTTAGCATGTTAATTTTTAATTATTGTAAGTTTAGGTATTTTTACCCTTATCGTACCACTGTATGTGCACAAATAGAACTGAGTTATTGATGCAATGATATAGAGGGATTTTAAACTTAAATACATTTCTAAATACATTTCTAAACTTAAATACATTTCTAAATGAAGGTAAATATCAAAATTTAACGGTAAATATTATTTAAACTCATTATTATATAATATTTTAACACTTCTCTAGATGAAGAGTTTTGCGATATCTCAAAAAATGGGTTGGTTAAAGTGGCATTTTATTTAAAAATATTTAAAAAATACAAAAACATGAAAAACATATGAATTCAGTCACGCAAAAGCAGACACACACACACTTATATATATATATATATATATATATATATATATATATATAGGTATATATATATATATATGTATATATATATATATATATATATATATATATATATATATATATATATATATATATATATATATATATATATATATATATATGTATGTGTGTGTGTGTGTGTGTGGTCCCTTCGAAGCGCGGCTGGCACTTGTTATAATGACATTCACCCAGCCACACGAAGAATTTTGTTGGCTATTTTATTTTGGGAACTCCATCTAGGTGAAGCCACGTTGCTCCGTATTTGGGGACAACACAAAAACGTCCATCCCTTAGACGGTATTCGAAGCCGACCCCATTCCGTGGAAGCTCGTACGGACAACCACTATACGACGGGGGTAGCAATTAAATCACATAAATGTTTAGAAATGAAAAACCGATATAAAAAAAGCTCATATTGCCTAAGCTTTCCTCTGTGAAATTTAACTGTACCCAATAATTATCTATATATATATAAAACAGTTCCGTAACTGACTCATTCATTCACTGACTGACTGACATACAACGCACAGACCAAACCGCTGGACCTAAAGGGCTGAAATTTTGCATGGCGATTCTTCTAATAGTGTAGGGGTGCACTAAGAAAGATTTTTCAAAAATTCTTCTTAGATTTTTTTTAATTAAATTTTTAAGCTGCTTTTTAAACTTTTTTTACGTTTGCATTTAAAATAATACATTGAGGGTTATAGAATTTATATCACGAGAAAGATCATAAAAATTCCTTCAAAATGAAATTTTTTTCGAATTTTTACCTCCATTTCCTGATTTTGGTGAATTTTTAAAGATTAATTTTTAGAATTTAATTTATTAAATGCTGATCACGTGATTTCTTTTTCTGGTACTTTCAATAAATTTATCGTCACGTGCAAAAAAAAAAAAAAAAAATAGACAAAAAAATATTTTTTTCTTGCTAATGCGGCAGACGATTGGACTCTATTTTGTCTATAAAAATATCCCTTACGATTTTTTTATAAATATGTTTTTTTATATCAATTGTATACATTGATCGTCGTATTTATTATAAATATATATATATTTATTTTTTTTTTGGAATTAATTGCATACATTGACCCTTGTATTTAATTTCAATGTACTCCGTAGCGAAGCGCGGGTTTTCAGCTAGTCTATATATATAAAACAGTTCCGTAACTGACTGACTGACTGACATACAACGCACAGACCAAACCGCTGGACCTAAAGAGCTGAAATTTTCTATGGTGATTCTTCTTATAGTGTAGGGGTGCACTAAGAAATAATTTTGAAAAATTGTTCTTAGATTTTTTAAAATTAAATTTTTAAGCTGTTTTAGTAACTTTTTTAAAGTTTACATTTAAAATTATAATTTGAGGGTTATAGAATTTATATCACGAGAAAGATCATAAAAATTCCTTCAAAATGAAATATTTTTCGAATCTTTACCTCTCTTTTCTGATTTTTGGTGAATTTTTAAATGTTAATTTTTAGAATTTAATTTATTAAATGCTGATCACGTGATTTCTTTTTCTGGTACTTTAAATAAATTTATCGTCACGTGCATAAAAACTAAATAGACAAAAAAAATTTTTTTTCTTGCTAATGCGGCAGACGATTCGACATTATTTTGTCTATAAAAATATCCCTTACGATTTTTTTATAAATGTTATTTTTACATCAATTGTATACATTGATCGTCGTATTTGTTATAAATATATATATATATATATATATATATATATATATATATATATATTTATTTTTTTGGCATTAATTGCATACATTGACCGTTGTATTTAATTTGAATGTACTCCGTAGCGAAGTGCGGGTTTTCAGCTAGTAATCTGATAAACCAGTAGTGCCTGAGATACATTTTTTAAATTCTTCAATGCAAAAAAAGACAAAATTTTAAAAAATCCCTTGTTATATTATAATTTGGGAAATCCAAAATAATCCAGTATTATTTTGAAAATTTTATAGTTTCTTTATATTATGTAAACATAGTTGAACACAAGATTCTGTTTAAAAATTTTGGAAGTTGTAATCACTTAACTCATAATTTCTGTCTATTTTAAATATGAAATATTATAGTTATTTTTTTAAAATTCAGTTTATATACCTATCAGCCAATAAATAGAATATTTACAAATAGTTAAAATTTATCTATATATAAAAAATTAACCCCTTGAAATTTAGTCAAAATATTTTCAGGCGTCAGCTGTGTGCATACTTTGGGAGTTTATTCATATATTCAATACTAAAGATTACTAGAATTTGAGAGCATAATGTATAATTCATTGCAACATTTTAATATCTTTATATGATTATACCGTAGAGCAAAAATTTATTAGGGAATATTTTAAATAATCAGTCAAATAAAATATAAGTTTTGTGAGAAAATTACTGTATGCCTCATAACTTTAATAATAATAGAGAAAAAATATTATCCATGTATAATGTTTTAAATTTATCACATAATGACACAGATTATCTCTTATTTTAAAAAGATATCGTATTTTTTATATAAACGCCAAAAATGCCGACGTGAAGAAAATCAGTAATGGAGATATTAGATACATAAGGTGAGATGTACATGAGCATATGCGGTGAAAAGTGATGCTGAACAAGGTCATGTTACTCGTCCACTTCAGGCAACCACTTTCTCAATCTCTTCCGAACATAGAAATCAAGAGGACAAAAATATTGCTGAGATATCTGATACTCGAGATATTCGGCTTTTTGATTTTGCTCTCCCAAAAAGGAGCCGCTACTTTTGAAGAAAACTTTTGTATCCTTAGGCACGTAGTTTAGCGAAAGTTTTTGATGTCTCTTTCTCAAATGTGGCATTTTGTTATGCCTTTATTATGGAAGTATTAGAAGAAAATTGAACTGTATTGAAAATTTTTAGAGTTTTTTATTTTTGAAAGATAAAACATTATACTTGATTTTCCGAAAGAAAACAAAAGGACTTGCAGTAATTTAAGAGTCGGGATTGAAATTGAATAAGAGCGAGAAATGTTTTTCAAAGAATTTGATGAGTAATACATAGTGTATACATTTATTTCTCCTTAAATATAAGTTCTATTACTAAAAAATTTAAACAGATGTTATGAAACATACAGGAAAATTATAAAATCTGTACATTATACTGATATGCACATTATTAAATTTTTGTTGGAAGCAAACCACTGATACATAAACAAAAAGCCACGCGAGAACAACCATATGAGAAACAGTTTTGCCTGTTACGTTAAGTTTAAATGCGTAGTTTTAGGTTGGAATACCTTTTGAATGTTAAACTATAACTAGCAAACATGTAAACAACATTGTTATGGATCTACAGACAATGACAACTTATTCATTGCTGAATACTTGCATCAGTTTTATGAAACGAAACTTTACAGTGGTACACGAGGAAAACTATCAGAGATAACAGTAATTTAATATAATTAATAAATAATAAATTTCCTGAAATGTAGAACGTTGTGGATTCAAAAGTTCAACATTTTCTAACTATATATTATTTAGTCATTAAATTACCATTTTTTAGTCATTTATTTCATAGGAGGATTTTTAAAAATTTTCGATCAAGATTATTTTCATAATTTTTATTTATTATTAATATGCATGTTGAAGAGAGCGATATCAGAGGCAAAATTTTCAGCCTCTGCCAATTTTGTCTCCATACTGAATTATAATTTTTTTTTAGGCTAGAGATATGCAAGTGTTTATCTCTGGCCAAATAACTGCGTAGTGGAGTCTAGCTATATAAAAAAACTATAGACCGGTCTTCCTAAAGGGGTCATGACTAGTTGTTGTTTGTCCAAGATATTAGTACCGCATTGGAAAATGAAGGAGTTGATGTTATTGTGTATGGAGATACTCGATCTTACGGTTCCAAAGAAAACAGAACGCGAAAATATTGAATGTAAACTCAATGGAGCTATGCATAGACTTCACGTATGTGTGTATACACCAAAACTAACTGCTTGTCAGGACCGGACGGTTTGTCAAACTTGGTTCATTGCATTTGGATAGAAATTATAACAATGCAGCTTTGGCACATAGTATATATCTAGGTTTGACATATGACTTCCGTGCATCTTGGAATTTAGATACGTATAGATTCCGGGGCCGAGTAACACTTAACAGGTGTTAGGTGGGATTGTGTTGCATTAACTTGACTGGCTACCCATTGAATTTTTGTAGAACCAATCCTGAAATATCACCCACTCATTACAGCTCACTCGCAGTCTGGTTGACAGGATTGACCGTATACAAAAATAGGTCTAAAAACTTGGTCTCATAACTGGAGCTGGGAAATACATATCTATAAATGGCATACAGTTCTACACCGGAGAGCTAAAAATGGAATATGAAATTCTGAGAGAAGCCCTAAAGTTATGTGAAAAATTGATTAGACTGCCCTTTGGTGTTAAATGAGGTAACTCCATTACATACCCTCGAAACCAAAAATATTCTTAGGGGATCATTTCATAATATGCCCCGGATGAAATGAAAAGTTTAAATATGACTTGAATTTCTATTCTCACCCTCTCTTGAACGCTTGGAGGTTAGATTATTCCGTGCTGCCTTGATATATCCCAACTTGTAATAAAACCAGAGTTCTCCTTAATTGTTTTCTTTGATACGACGATGAAAAAATTCTACAGTCTCTACAGATTAGATATCCATACAGAAGGCCCAAAGAAAGAGATCAATGAAAAACGGTATTTATTGTGAATTATTTTCTCATTGTTTTATTGTGGGTACAACATATATCGCATTCGACGGTGAAGGGTTTTCACAGCCTTTGAGAAGCTGCCGAGTAACTTGAACTCCAGCAATAATTCTTACCGACTGTAGAGCAGCCATTTGGGCTACTGTAAATTACAGTAGAGTCATTCTTGTTGCGCCATCGCGGAATATAGATACAGTCCAATTGTTCGATTTTATCACAAACAAATTGCTCTACAACCAACTATGGAATTCTAGGAATGAGACAGCAGATGTATTTGTAAAGAGAGGAACGAATGTCATTCAAGCTTCTGAAACGAGACAGTTTATGCATAAGCTCACGTGAGTCTCGATTATCAATCTTAAAACCCATTAAGATACCTATTCAATCAGACGAGAAATGGTTAGGACCATGGTGGAAAGAGACTATGCTTCAACTGCTCGACCGACCAGAGATAAGGCTATAGCGGCTATCAGATTGACGACTGGGCATGATAGCCTCGTCGATCATCTTAATCGACTTGAAATTTTAATTTGTCTTACATGCTCCCTTTGGAGTAGCGGTGAATTGAGGTGTGCTGACCACCTACTCGTCTTCTCGGCTTTCACTGAAAGAACCTTTCACTCTCGTTGCTGGCTGGCCAGAGTCTGTTTGTCGATTTTGTAGTTTTGTTAGCTTAATTTCATCTCAGATATTTTCCTGCGAATTATACTAGGTATAGTGGAAAATGATGTTCATTAAACTTGATGAAATGGAAATAAAAAAATGTGCGTTACTGATGTCACAAGTACTATTATTTATTTTTACGAAAGGGATATTTTAGCAATTTTGAACTTCGTTTCATTTAATGAATGTAAGATATTCTGTAAAGTACTTTTATACAAACTGAGCTTCTACATCACTTCGTACCATTGGACTATAAATTTTAGAAAAAAAATGTAACGCATATTTTACAGGGTTCAAAAATCAATATCCTTTAAAACGTAAGTGGTTTAAAAATGAAAAAAAACAAGATTGAGTAAAATAAATTTTCTTTTAGGCTCAAAGAATCTATTTTCGTTATTAATTTAAGGCAGAAACAACACAGTCCTGAAAGTTATTGATAGTTGTTTCAGAAATATGTTGTCAGCAGATTCTAATATCCTCGTTGCTTGGAGAATGAAGATAGCACAAAAAGACTATTATATCTTCGATGTATATCGGTGATACAATATCAAAGCTACAACCCTATAACACTTTCCGTTTAGCCCCTCATTCATCACTCCTTTTTATGATATGTGATATTCAGAATCTGAGTAAGAGGAGATCAATTTTTCGGAGAATATAGGTGAATAAAAGAGAAGAACTCACGGTGATATGCAAGATAATTCATTCATTTATTTTCATCAACATAAAAATAAGACACATCAAGAAGAGGTTATTTTCAAGCTAGTTTAAATTTTGCTGCCCATTAAAAGTAAACTATTACTTTACGATCGCAAAAATAAGTTAATTTTATTTATTACCTATATATTTAAGTTTCTGGATTTCTTTTCAATGGTAATATTGTCATTTTAATTGATACAGCTCATTAAAAATAATTAATTTATGTAAATTTTTTTTAAAAATGAAATTTAAGAAAAGCGTCGATTGAATCATCATTAGCTTTATTTACTAACCGGTTCGTTACAAATAAAATGAATTTCTGTGTTCTGATGTTTTTCAGGGGTGATGTTAGCCCATTTTTCAAATCTGTCCCTTTTTATAGAAATTGACAATTGCTTTGATATTTTTTTTTGCAGTTACTATCCATATGTCCCGTAAAACATGTGGGTTACACTTTCTTTGAAGTTACAAATTTCAACAACGGAAAAGTTCTACACATCACAGAAATATATTATGGAAATATATATTTATGTGCACAGAAATATTTAATATTAAAATGTATTATGAAAAGGATTCTTGCAATACAACTGGATGAGATGAAACAAAGTTCAGGAAGGGACAAGCAGCTGTGCTAAAATTGTTATTATCATAGGATATTTAAAAAAACATTTCACTCGATATTGTCTAACATCAGTTCAAGGGAAGTCACTTCAAATGGTAACATATAGTGGGAATGATAACTCGAGCATTCTAGATAGTTGAACTGAGTTCGAGAAGGTACAAAATGAAAAACGTTTTTGAAATCCACTTAAAAATGATCAGTCAATGGGTTTATTACTTTACAATTGACTTCTTATAAATTCTGCTAGATTCAATGATAAATTTATACCGTTTTCCTCGTCAGAAATCTAGCAGTGTTTTATTTAAATAAGTTGTTTAATATTTCTAAATATTTTTATTGGAAGGTATAATTTTTATACTTCCTTCTCTCTCTCTTTCTTTCTCTCTCTCTCTCCCTCTCTCTCTTATATTTAATCTATAAAGATAAATACTTTAAGCTGAAACATGCATTTAAAAAACATTGTTTAATGTGTACCATCACTTCAGGTTGTAAAACTTCACTCCATATGTTAATATATTAAAAACTTTCTTGTCGGTATTTCTCTTACTACTAATTAACGAATGATTATTTTTAATTATGTTTCTTGCATTTGAAATATATTCTTGCATTTGAAATATATTCTTGCATTTGAAATATAATGTCTTGTTGAGGTTTTTTTTTAAAAATTATTTATTAAAAAATATTCTCGTGGATTTGAAGCTATTTCAATCAAATTCTCAATTCCTTGCGTACTATGAATATTTGAAAATATATTTAAATTTTAAAACTACGCAACTTTTATTAAAATATCTACCTCTATATGCAAAAAACAGAATGAAGTATAAGCATTTGTTTACCAGTTGTCCGTTGACTGGAAAATTCCCGGCACCATATTGAGGGAACTGAAGATTTGCAGTTTCAACTAATGCATAACATTAATATGTGTCACACAGGGTTTAGTAAGCTCTGTATTGGAAACGTTTACTTTGAAACCTCGAATAAGTAAAATTATGCAATAGGAAACACAGTTTGGGTATAAAATATTTTATGAAACTCTCTTTCTCAAACGTGATTGGGAAGTATCTTTGAGCAGCTTTTGATACCTGGGTGAATATCAGGTCATTTGATTAGGACAATTTAAAGATTACCCATGAGTCAGAGTAAATTTAAATAAACAGGGTATCGCAAGTACCATGAACTTCTCGTACATTATGATTTCAAAAATGCAAAGCTCCTAAAATGTATGAATCTGCATATGAATCCCATTTAGTAGTTTAATGATTAGGCAAATGTAAAAGGAATATGAGATCCATATATACGTATATTACAATGAACCTCATTTTTTCAAAGAGGTGATACATTCAGCTACATTTAAAAATATATATAGATTCATCCTAATCTTCCTTTTGCGATTTTATTTTTTTGTTAGATGTGTCAGTTTCTTTCATTCTGTATTATATTTCCTTAACCTGTCCAAATATCTATGTTCTTAAATACATGTGTATTCAAAGGTAAAAACGAATTTCCCATTTAAGACTAATTTTTCTGAATCCTTTTATCTGTAAAGACATGGTTAATAATAGTAGTTATTTTGTGATACGTAGATCATTGAAATGTAAATAAGGGTAAAATATAGGAAATGAGGCATGTTTGTTTACACACCATAGATAAAGGTTCAACATTTGGTTTCGATCTCTGTTTATCTACAAATATTTAAAAACGTTTAAATATTGAAGTTAGAAAATATCTTTCTGATAAATAATCAGTTCTTAAATTTTTTAAAATTATCTTAATCATTTTATTTTTATAATGTAAATAGACTTCATTGACTGATATTATTTTAAATTTCATATTGTACTTAAAAATTGACTTTATGGCTGATTATTGGACTGTATATATTTTACATTTTGGGCATTTGGTAATTATTTTAAGGGCACACACAGAATGTATAAGTCTGACGCTTTATTGGACTCACAAACATCTACATTTCTTTCTAAACGCTGTATTTCTTTTCACATACATCAAAAACATGCTAAATGCCTCAAAATGAACCCTTGAATAGGAAACTGAGACAAGTAATGTAGCAGCATTAAATCTATTCCATGCATCCAACAATTTCCCTTTAAAATGCAGAATTTCTTTACCTCGCTCATCAGTTTCATTCCAAAAAAAGGAGCAATTCTAGACGAATAATTTTCTTCGAAACTTACTGGTCCTAATGATAATATATCAGTATACTTCGAAAAGATCGTCTTAAGGCATGTACACCACACAAAACAGTGTCAATGATACAACCTTACAACACTTTCAGATGATCATTCATCACTTCCTACGTAAGGGTCGTTATTGAACGTCTGACAAAGCAGTATGGCGAAAAGAGGAATAAGCGAAAAGAGGAAAATGGATAAATGTAAATAGTTCATCACTCTCCTTCATATTGCAAACAGAGTAGATTATTAACATGCGAAAACAGATAAGGTTATTAAAAGAAGAATAAACTTATTTCTTATGACAACGTAATGGATTGCACCCTAGGAATAGTGATTGAAAGTATATTTCATCAATCATATCCTGTAAAGATCTCATGAAAATACGAAACGGTTTACTGCTCGAGATATGGAAATCTTGAACCCAGATGAAAAGCAATATGAGTAACTAGCTTAAAACCCGCACTTCGTTACGGAGTACATTCAAATTAAATACAACGGTCAATGTATGCAATTAATGCCAAAAAAATTAATAAATATATATATATATATATATATATATATATATATATATATATATATATATATATATATATATATATATATATATATATATATATATATTTATAATAATTACTACGATCAATGTATGCAATTGATGTAAAAAAAAGTATTTATAAAAAAATCGGAAGGGCTATTTTTATATACAAAATAATGTAGAAGAAAATATTCAAATTAAATCTATCAGAACATACTAAAGAATATAGTACAATTAATATAGTACAGTTTCAGGACCATTAAACAACGGTTTGAGGTTACAGAACAGATACATTTGAAATACAGTTTGAGGATAATTAAATACAACGGTCAATATATGCAATTAATGCCAAAAATAAATAAATAAATATATATATATATATATATATATATATATATATATATATATATATATATATATATACAGTGGAATCTCGATCGATCGTTTTCGGTTCCGTCGTTTATTTTATCCAGTCCCTACGATCATATTGCTTTGTTATGTTTCCGCATCTATTGTTTTTCCGCATTTATCGTTCATTTCAATCGGTCCCTTGAAAAACGATAGGTCGAGATTCCACTGTATATATATATATATATATATATATATATATATATATATATATATAATAATTACTACTATCAATGTATGCAATTGATGTAAAAAAATGTATTTATAAAAATATCGGAAGGGATATTTTTATATACAAAATAATGTAGAAGAAAATATT
Source organism: Dolomedes plantarius (assembly GCA_907164885.2). Classification (NCBI taxonomy): domain Eukaryota; kingdom Metazoa; phylum Arthropoda; class Arachnida; order Araneae; family Dolomedidae; genus Dolomedes; species Dolomedes plantarius. The sequence continues at coordinate 202,553,592 of OU015494.1, forward strand.
CAAATTAAATCTATCAGAACATACTAAAGAATATAGTACAGTTAATATAGTACAGTTTGAGGAACATTACCTTTTACTGTATTTTAATATTTTTTTGGATAATGTCCAATCGTCTGCCGCATTAGCAAGGAAAAAAATTGCTTTTGTCTATTTCGTTGTTATGCATGTGACGATAAATTAATTTAAAGCACCAGAAAAAGAAATCACGTGATAAGCATTTAATAAATTAAATTCTAAAAATTAACCTTTGAAAATTCACCAAAAATCAGAAAATAGAGGTAAAGATTCGAAAAAGATTTCATTTTAAAGGAATTTTTATGATCTTTCTCGTGATATAAATTTTATAACCCTCAAATTATTATTTTAAATGCAAACTTTAAAAAAATTACTAAAACAGCTTAAAAATTTAATTTTAAAAAATCTACTATTACAGTTACTACATTACAGTTAGTATCAACATACGCTTGTGTTCCTAGGTGATTTGTTGATATCTCATCAAACTTTGATATTTTAAGATCTTATATAATGTTCGATTTATATTTATTATGAAATAAAATAAGTATCCGCGTTTTATTTTAAGAGTGCATGCATTTGTACTTGATTTATTGAAATGTATATCATTTGAAATGTACAAAGAAAAATCGTCGAGTATGAGATTACTAATGTGTAATTTCTGAGGTGGGCAGTGTGTCATTGAAGGTCATGTGTGAGCGTTTGTGTGAACATATATTTTATTAAGTGAAGACCGAGACATACGTTCTTTTATAATGTCTATTAAATTTAGCAAAAAAGTTACAAACCAGTACTTGATATGAAATGAAGATATCATATTAAGGTAAATTATTGGTAGTATTTTCAAAAATACTGTTTGAATAGAAAATTAATTCAAAGTACTTTAAACAACGCCATTTTGTCGCTATATTAAATGTTAGCCAGATTTTATTCCTTTGATAATCGTAGATAATTTACGTATTTTAAGAAATCTATGCTGCGAATTCTTTTTGTCTTACAGAGCCTTAAGTAAGTAATCTCAATTTTGGTTCTAAAATTCTTTCTGGACATCATCTTTTTAAATGTAAACAATGTATTTTATTAAATTAATTTCATCTTTAGTGAAATAGAATATAATCCAGATATATAAGGAAGATTTAAATACATTAAACTCTTTTTTTAATCACTACTAAACTATAATAGTTAATTCTAATGAGAGCACCAAAGAAAAAGAGAATTTTGTGTATTTGTTCTAAGTGTTTGTTCTCTAAGATAAATGACTGGTCATATATCATTCAGAGTACCATGCGAAGGGGAACTTTTCTTTTTGAAATTAATAAATTATAAACACTAAAAATTTTGCTTCAAATTTTATCTTATTAATTGTTGTAATACTGCGGAATTTGTAAAACTGATTTTCAGATTTGCAATATGGACTATCTCACATGCATTTTACTCAATAGATTGTCAAGATTACACTTAGATTTTTTTTCATATTTATCAATGAAAGCTAGTTTCATCCGATTGTCAACTTCATAAGAATATTAAATACAGAAGATCGTTCGCACTTTATGGAAACGATTTTGTAATTTGTTTTTGGCGTTTGCAGTTTGAGATAAATATTTGGTAACTTCAGAATAACCGTCTGCTATTGTTTTGCTTTAATTGGCATGTAAAATAAAAGATTTATTTTTAAAATGGCTCCTGAAATTGATAGATGGCTAGAAGGTTACGTAACTGCACTTTCGGGGGAGGAATATTCGTATCAACAAATTATAAAGCGGTGTAACAATCGCGGTCATGGCATTTAAAAAAAAAACATTTATAATATTTTAAATTTGAAAGGAAAAAAAGGCTAACTGAAAGTAAAAATTAAAACAGACCACTAAACCTCATCCTAAGACTGTTCGAACGCAGGTAAATATCAAGAAAGTGAAGTCTCTGATCTTAAAAGAAAATATGCCGACTCAAAGATCCATTGCATTGAAACTAGGAATGTCTTCTGGCACTGTAAATAGAATCATTCATAAAGATTTGACGTTAAAAAAGCTGTTTAAACCTACAGTTCATCTGCTTTTGCCAAAGCATATTGCTGAAAGAAAAACAAATTGCAGAAAATTATATGAAAAACACCTAGATGCTGAAAAATGGAAATTTTTGGTAACACTCGATTAGGCATGGGTGTATTTAAGTGACTGTAATAGAAAAAGATCAATTTTCTATTGCTCAACTGACGGGAATGACCGTACGAAATGGCTACGTCAGTGTACAGAAAAGTTATCAAAGGAGTTCATGATAGTAGCAGGATTTTGTTACAACGACAAATTAAAAATAAAAAAAGTCTCAAGTAAAGCCAAAATTAATTCACTCTACTATCAGCAGAATATTTTAGAACCAATTTTTGAAGAAGAAATTCCAGCCATATATGGAAAGGACATTGATAAAGTTGAGCTTCATATGGACAAAGCCTCTAGTCACATGTCTAAATCAACTGCCGCTTATTTAGCAAAGAAAGAATCACAAACAGGAATAAAATGTATCCCACTTAATGAAATTCCTGTAAAATTACCTGATTCTTCTCCAATGGACTTTTGCGATTTCGGTTTTTTAATATGAGCCTTAGGAAAACGGTATATAAGAACACTGAATGGACTTTGGAAAACGGTCCAAGAGGAATGAGGTAAAACTGACATGACAGTACCAAGCAAACATTTACTTTCATGGAAAATTCGAGCTAGAACTATTGTCAAGAACCCTGGCTATCAGATAGAAGCAAATCACCGCATAAAATACGGCATTTATACATAAAACTTAACTATCAAAATCGTTTCCATAAAGTGCGAACGACCTTCTGTACTCCCAACATATTTTTGAAATGTAAATTTGTTTTCATCTAGAGAAATAAAATTTGCAAATAGGTTTGAATTTAGTTTATTATCCAATAGCTCTTTAATTCCTTTTATTATTGATTTCCATTAGTGGCCTTAATATTAATATTTTTCATTAGTAAAATATGCTACAAGTATTCAATGCCCATGTTTTGATAATTTGCACTGATTTAGTTTAGGAAATAGGTGTAATGATTTTACAATTCTTTGTTAGCACTATGCATTATGTTAGCATCTTATACTTTTTGGGAAACATTTCCAAACTATGATATAGTTACAGTTTTTATAGCTTTAATTTCAATATGATTGATAAAGCAACATGTAGAGTACATGCTTATTGAAAAGTGTAACAGTGACATTCAAATAGGGTTTGTTTAAGTGTCGTATGATATAGAAAAGAATCCTTTTTCAGTAAGACATACATAAAAAACTCTGAGAAAGAAAGGATGTCAAGAAACTAAAAATTATAAGCAGAAGTAAAATTTGTGATTAGATTTGAATTTAATTTATCATGCAATAACTGTATAATTCATTTCATTATTTTATTTCTATTATAAAAATTTAAGAGTAACAGGAAAACGTACACCTACATTCCTTCACGAAAATGCATCTATAATAGGAACATTGAGGTCATATCCAGCGAGAAAAACCACTCATTTTTGGGTAAGATTAAGTGGAAAGGAGTTTCTAAATGAAGTACGGATGACTCAGTAGAGACCACTGGATGATAAAAAGCCTGAACCATTTATTATTAGAGATCCAGAGAGTCTCTACCAGTTAGCTGGATCAACTAGCCACGGAGGAAACATTCGTCTTGGTTTCACGCATCATTGATCAGAAGTTCTGTGAAAGAACAGTTCAGTAACAGAGAACTAAGGTAGGAATATATATGTTGATGCTTTTTTTATCGAAGTACTTTGTTCAATTTATCGGACCAATTTTGCAGAAGTTTTCCGTTTGTAACATTTAACATATTTGAAATAAAACATTTATTTGAAATCATAGATTTCAACTAAAAAGGGGGATTAAATATATATCTTTTGAAAACAAAATGAGCTGCAATATCCACTATACAAGTCCAAACTAGTGGATGTTGAACTATTTGTTATAGTTAAAGTAAATAGATTAAAAATCGATATTTCATTTTGCCATTGCTCATTTGATGAAGATTAATAAAATGATTGTTTTAACCAATAATAGAAAGTCAATCTATAGGGATGCAATGCCCTTTTTAATTATTTACACTGGTTTCGTTAGGAAAAGTGTATGATAATTCTATAAATCTATGTTAGCATCCTGCATTCTTTTAGTATCTTAAACGTAGAAAATAATACGGGAAACATTTGCAAACAATTATATAGTAGCAGTTTTTATTCAATATGATTAATACAGCCACAAGTAGATTATAGGTTAAAACAGGATAACCTTGACATTTAAATAGCGTTTGTTTGTGTTTTGCATCATTATTTTTTTAAATCTTTTTTCAGTAAGACATACTTTAAAAACTCCGAGGAAGAAAAGATATAAACCTATCATTTAAAAAATATGTTCAAATTACACATTGGTTAACACTTTTAACCAAACAAATAAACAGTAATTGGTTGTATATAAAAATAAGATAATTTAAGACACACTCGAATTTAGTTTTCCATAACGACCAGTTTTTACGACAAACATATAATTACGTTCCAAACTGGTACTTACACTTCGTGTCGAGAAGGAGGTTTCACTGCTAAGTTCTTATCTTAAGTTTCTTATCCTAAATTTCCCCTAAATTAGCGTACTGTTCGATAACTTTGTTCAGATTACGGGATTCTGAAGCAAGTTTTTGACGGGCCTTGGGTCAGTTGTTGTCCCCATTGAGGAATCTTCCTATTTCTTTTCCCTATTTATCTATCATAGCTGTCTATGTATAGTTATCCAATTCTCAAGAACTGGTTTCTTTTTCATGCGTCCAGGATGTATTTAATGTTGCGAAGGGGTTTCAAGGAATAACAACAGGAAAGGGATTTAAAGTAAAGCAGGTTAGAAGCTAAAACAGTGAAAAATGTTATACCTCACAACAAACATTTTAGATATCTGGACTACGGGATTCTGAAGCAAGTTTTTGACGGGCCTTGGGTCAGGTGTTTTCACCGTTGAGAAATCTTCCTATTTCCATTCCCTATTTATCTATCATAGCTGTCTATGTATAGTTATCCAATTCTCAAGAACTGGTTTCTTTTTCATGCGTCCAGGATGTATTTAATGTTGCGAAGCGGTTTCAAGGAATAACAACAGGAAAGGGAACTAAAGTAAAGCAGGTTAGAAGCTAAAACAGTAAAAAATGTTATACCTCACAACAAACATTTTAGATACCTGGATAATAAAAGTCATTACAGCTTAAATGACTAAAATTCGGAAAACATTTAAAAGAACGCAAAACACAGTGTTTTTATTTGTCACTTCTGTTTACTTCGAAATCCCTAGCTAACCAGGCCTGTTTTTTCTCTGTGTATCCGGATGACAGTAGCAGAGGGTATTTCGAATGTAAAAATAATTACGATAAGTGAGCGAACGTAGTAAAACAAATTAGAAACTAAATTAATTATGTAATACCCCACAATTTGTTAATGAGATAGCGTAATAAAAGCCATACAGAGATTCGATCGGCGAAAAAATATTCTGTTATATTCTCTGCTACCAAAAAGGGTCAAATTGCTCTAACTGAAATAAAAATGTAAAAGAAATATCTTAATACATATGTTGTAGTAGTTCCAATACTTTTATTAGCTTCTCCAATTTTAGCAGATAGTGGAGAATCTTATACAGTCAAAAAAAAAAGAAAAAGAAAGGAATAATTTTTAATAACCTGATTAAAAGAAATTAGAAGGACAATTTTTTATTTGAAATTACTTTCCGTTATAATTGTTTCCACTGATCTTGACAACCAACAACGTTCAACTGGATAATGTTAGAAAGTACCTCAATTTTACAGAAAAAAGTCAAATATGTATTTTCAATGAAGTTTTTAAACACATTAGAAAAATTTGATTAGTAACTCATTAGAAAAATTTGATTAGTAACCCCTTAGTGTATGGGGAAAAATTGAGATACCAGAAGTAAACATATAAATTAAGGAAATTTAATTAATACAAATTTTATAAATAAAATCTTGTCTGAAATATTTCTAAATCTTTCTTTTAAATTTGAATGCACGCTGAATTAAGAGCTTAGATATTTACAAATTTCTCTGTTCTTTAGAATCTCATAGGCAGTTGAAAGGATATCCTAGTGCATAAAGTTTTGCAAAACATTTAGGGAATTAATAATGGGAATATTTTAATGCATATGATGATGTTATTATCGAAATCGAAAAAATGGGGCGAAACTGGTGCCTTAAAATGTATTCATAGAAAATAAAATATGTATGAAAACGGAAAGATTATCATAAAAAGAAACTTTTATCTTTAATAGAAATTAAATTTCTTAAATTAAAGGGATTTTTTACATTCTGAATTGTTATTTCAATTACATAGAGAGGTTAATGCAAAAAAGATTAAAAGAGATAAGATAATGAGAGAAATTTTTCAATTTTAAGTCAAAATTAGTTAAAGAAGATAATTGGGACAAATAAGCAAATTTATAAACATATTATATTTTAAAACATATTTTATATATTCTTTAGTACATGAGCAAATCAAACAATTTCCGGAAATTAAGCAGTTTGATTCTAAATTTTAATATCGAACTTAAAATCTATTGCAGTAAGTCTTTGAACGGTAAGCGTTAATTAGTTTTCTAATCGAACTCAATTCAAACAAATCTGTTAAAATGTTACCTTTAAAGGACTGTTGTGAACAAATCCCGCACATGCTTCTTGATTCCCGAAAGAGCATTTTCTCGCGAAGAACGGAACTCTAACATCCTATGATAAGGTCCTCAGGGAAGGTGGTTTCTCATCTGGAACATGAACTTTGCTATTCAACTCATTTCAAAGCAGAGATTGGTTAGAAGAGATTACGATTCTAATGCTTAGTGGTAATAAATAACAAGGAAACGTTACTTAATAAAGGAGAACAAACTGAATGAAGGGAAATTTAAAATTCTGATTAATGTAACTAAAAGAAAGACGAACTGGATGATTATTAATTAGATAACCCACAAGTTGGAAGAATACGGACTGAAGAATACTGCTTTGAAGAATTCTAAATTCTGTTTTATATTTCATATCTATTCAGTAGTTTACAGAAAATTTTAGGAGTAAAAATTGTCTTTTGAATTTTTTATATAGAACTGGATATATTTTCATGCTTCTCAATGTAAAAGAATATGAGGTGTTAAGCATCTATATATATAAAACGCGTAGGTATGCGGCACAAAAACCGACGATATTTCTACACTCCGAATGGCAACGGCTGCCACTACCAGATGTAAACATTAGCGGCCGTTCGCAATTTACAACCGCGTATCAACATGGATTTACGCACTGAAATCAGGAATGCTCTTAAACAAGCTGCACGATCAAATGAAAATTGGGAACAGTCTCAAGAAAGAAAGCGAAGAAGAAATAATTCATTAACAGATCGCGAGGTTACGCTTTACTGTCGCCGGTATAGCAAGCGACAGCCAGTAATAGTTAATTTTCTACACTTTTTTCAATACTTGCTGAATTTTTACTCCATTTTATAGGTGAAGAAATTTTCCCAACATTTTATTATTTGATATGATTAAGCGCAGATATCTGAATTGTGAACAATAGTACATACAGAGAGTGATGTAATCTCCGCTATATTTTAGTGCTTGCTGAATTCTTACTCTATTTTTTAAGTGAAAAAAATTTTCCCCAACAATTTCTTATTTGATGTAATGAAATAAGAAATAAAGTGTAGATAAAGTGTAGATATCTTAATTTTGAAAAAAATTACATACAGAGAGGGATGTAATTTATAAAATCATTGGTGTTGGATTTGTCAGTCTTTATCTTCAATTCTGTTCAGAAATAATGGAAATTCGCATTTTTAAATTACAATGTTTTAGAATCAGCCTTATTGAGAATGCCCCTTAACAAAGTATATTTATGATGACAGGTAATGGTAACATTCCTTACATATATTACTTTCAGATGAGTTGTTTCTCAAAAGAAAATATAAAACTAAAAGCGACCATGCTGGTCGCGCAGCGGCTAGTTATACAAATTTTACATAATCATGTCATGCAAAATAGATACCAGAAAATGGTGAATGTTGTTTCAAATATACAAATCTTAGGTATATATATATATATATATATATATATATATATATACAGAGAGAGAGATATTGAATTGAATGCTATATTTGAGTACACTGAGAGTATGCATTTCGGTTTATATTCTCCAAATTAATCTAATTATAGCGAATTAGAATAATTTGTCATGTTTACAAAAAACATGACAAATTTACGGAAATTTACGGCCGCTTTACGGAAAAGTTTCCAGTTTTAACCGAATATATTCTTCTCTCGATAAAAATGTTCGATATTTTCCTATGAGTTTTTATTCTTGTTGCCCAGAAAGTTATGTAAATTTCCTTTTTCCTCCCATTCAAAATTGGGATTTTCCTTCAATAGTATTCCCATTTATCTTTTTATACCTGTTTGTCTTTTGGTAAAAATATTTTATTTTATTAACTCACTAGCCGGGCTTCGCCCAGCTACGCTCAAGCCATCAAAGGAAGACGATGAATGAATCAAGTAAATGAATGACTCAATCGTTGTTTACAACCCAAGGGGAGAATTTGCCGTTCTTCGCGTTTGAAGAACCGGTAGAAAATTTGTGCTAAGTATCGCTCTTTAAAATTCAATTAAAAATCGAAATTTTAAGATAGAGACTTGAAATGGGGTTTATATGAATGAAGATGCTTTCAACTTCCAGATGATGTAAATATTTTCTTTGTAAGATAAAAACTCGAAGAGCATCGACCGTAGATCCTCAAAAATCGTAAATTTCTCGAAAAAGTGAGTTTAATATTTTGATGAAAATATTAGTCTGTTTTAAATTATTTTTAAACAAATGAGGTCTTGTTTGAATGAGAAATGTCTGTAGTCTTAGATTGTAAAAAGATCAAAATTCTACGATCATTTTTTGCCGAGATATCGTAATCTGAAGTTAAAAAACATAAAATATCCCACAAAACATAAAATAAAAAATTTTCTAGAACAAAATTTAAAATTCAGGCTTCGAGGTGCACTTTCCCATAATGTGCACTACCCGTGTGGCAAATTTCATGGCTGTAAGTTTCATAGGCCGCACACACGCACACATTGAGGCGGTACACCCGGAGGAGTGTGACCGACAGACAGATCCGGACCTTGCTTTATTAATATAGATTATATTTCAGTTTGATGCACATTAATCTTATCAGACCATCATGTTTACCACGTACCTATAGGAAGTGATCGCGAATGATCTATATTTCGCTCTTTCCCAAAATCTACAGTAGATAAATTAACAACTCCTTTCACTTTAAGAAATCTACCCCTAACTGTATGTTCATATAGATTTTAATCTGTATTAGAGTACTAGATATATCTTGTCAGGTCTGAATTACTTTTTAAGGTTATTACCTGCAATATTCTTTTGTCTGAAAGGCATTGACACCATAGAAGCTAGTCACAAATTTTAAAATATTGAAAGTTAAGAAACTAGTGTTGAAAATTAAGTTGTTCAATTTTTACAGCATTCATTCATACAGACAGTTATCTCAAAATATTTTTCACAAGTTTCCAAACTTTTTCAAAGTGGTTTTCATATACCTACTATATAACTTCATGCTTCATAAACAAATTCATTGTAAACCTTATTTTAACATAAGAATACTCCAAAATACTCCAAAATACTCCAAAATCAGCTATAAAAATAATGTTTTATCGATTATTTTTATAGCTATTTATTACCAAAGGAATGATGTATTTAGAATTAAAATTGATTCAAGACATTTTTAACTAATATATTAATGTTATAACTAATCCTATACAATAACTCAATGGTATGAAATTAACAACAAGTCAAAGATATGAACTAAAATTCTATAAAAATAATTTTTTTAATTCTAAAGAGTGAAATACTGAATATTGAAGAATATCCTGAACTTGTTTCCTTTAAAAACATTAATAAATGAATGCGTTATCCATAATCAAGCAACAAATCCTTAGATTAAAGTAAATGCAATTTTTCTCTTAAATTAACGATTAACAGGAAAAATAGCTTAAAAAATAGAGCTATAAGGACTTATGACAAAAAAACTGTACATGACAAAACTATATATTTTTATACTATGTATAAAAATTACTAGCGGTATAAAAATGAACGAAATGAAGAAATAGACATTTATATACTATGTTACAGATAAAGTATTAACACATAAAACTACAGGTTGCATCAATCATGTAAACAACGTATTAAACATCACTCGCAGATTATAAGTTGGAATCCAAGCAAAAATAAAGTAAGAAATACATAACTTAAAGTTAAATGGATTGTTATATTTAAGGGTATCCTGAATACCCTTACATATAAAATATCCATTATGTATAACTTCTGTATGGGCCGTGGCGGCCTTGTGGTACAGTGCGCTGGTTCTCGGTGCTGAGGGTGTTCAGATCGAATCCTGGCGAAGCGACACTAAAACGCCTCCGTTTGTGCCGTCCCTTCATAGGGGGCAATGTTGGTCTGCCTATATGGCGCCCCCATAATAAAATGGCCAGCAAAACTGCGGTGAATTCCAGGTGAATGTCTTCGCGACAAGTGCCTCCGCATTGAAAAAAAAATTCTGTATATGTATAACTTCTATATACGTACATTAAAAAAAATATTGTGGATATTGACTGCTGTCGAAATTGAAATTATCACTCGGTTACTAAATTTGCTTTACAAACGGTCAAACGCAGTGTTAATATAAGTTACCTCGATTGTAAATCGATGACTACCGATAGACGCTGAAAGCATTTTTCGGTTGCATTTACAGCCCGTCGTTGCAAACACGCCAAAATAAGGGAAAAAAACTTTAATGATTTTCCGCGGAAAAGACCGGCCAATCACAATCGTAGCAATCTATTCAAATGGTTTCATGTAAATGTTATTTAACGGTTGCAACCATTTGAAGTAAGAACCATAGAATCTATATATATTATTTCTAGAAGGTGATTTTTTCTGACGATCCCTTTTTCTCCCTAACCAAAATTGAAAAATGAGGTACCATTTTAAAGAATAAGATCTCCGCTTCTGACGAAGTTTTAATTTAGAATTCAACATCTTATTGTTTATTTAAAAATTGAAGTATTAACATTATAAAATTTTTTTCCGCTAGATGGCATGCGCTTGTATTTTTTCCAACGTTAACTAAATTTTAAAATCATCTGCTTTCATTATCATTCTGTGAATTAATAAGTTTCTTTAGTGGCAATATTCGCGTAGGTGTACATTATTCTTTTTGCCTGGAAAAACAATTTGTTTGATCCAAAATCTATTTCTTTCCCCCTGAAGAACATTTTATGAGTGATATTTTTCATTGGTGTGCCTTTTTAGAGTTTAATTGTATTTATTCAATTCTATGTACACAATGGAATTTCGTATGACAAAATTCTACCAAGCTATCAAGGGAAAGCTTCTAATTTGTCTCTTAATGAAAGGATAACCTATATATAATTTCGATAAATTTTTTTTGATAAGGAGAGCTATTTTGAGAGAACTACTGAACGGAAAAATATGATTGGGCTATGAGAATACAGGTATTACCATGCAAATACGCCAGTCGAAGAGAAAAATACGATTGACCCAAGGGTTTCGGGCGCGGCAGATCGGCAGTTACCATGTAAAGTCTACGGGAAAAGCGTGCGCGCGCTTCTTTTTTACATTTACTTTTGTTGCTCTCACATTGAACTTTTAAATTTTAAAAACATGCTATTTGTAATACATTTTTAATTGTCGTTGCCCTTATCTACATAAGTCCCTCATTTCAGCGTCAAATTTGAAGTGTTCACGGTGTTTTATGATCAGTTTTATAGTAAGTACTTCATCTATATATAAGTTTTATGAGGTTTTTTTTACATAGAAACCTATGTTGAGAGAACCGCTGAACATAAAAAGAAGGTTGAGGTATCAAAATGGAGGTCTTTGAATAAATTTGTAAAATTTTTTCAATTATCTTAAGTTTATCTTTGTTACTTGATATGAATTTGGCCTTTTTAAAAAGATTAACCGTGAATTTCGACGGGTTTCTACTATACTATTTAACAGTAATAATTTTCTATAAAAGAATTCAATCTGAAAAAGTAATTGCCCCCTCCGACGAGATGTCTAACAAGGGGCCATAACAGTTTTTCCAACAACATAATTTGCCGTCAAGTTGCTTCATTGAAACTAAACAAAATATTTTCCCCGATATTCAGCAACCAGAAGAAACCGCACCTATGGAAGAGGAGTCTATGATAGATGTTAAAAAATAAGGAAAAAATAAGGAAATTTAATTAATATAAATTTTATAGATAAAAACTTGTCTGAAATATTTCTAAATCTTTCTTTTAAATTTGAATGCACGCTGAATTAAGAGCTTAGATATTTACAAATTTCTCTGTTCTTTAGAATCTCATAGGCAGTTGAGACCTATGAGAATATTCTCATAGGTCTCATAGGTTTCTCATTACTAGGAGACCTGCTTAGTTGTTTAGTTTTAGTGCCCGTGACAATTAGTTAAAGTTGATAAATTAGATGAAAAGACTGAAATGTTACAGTACAATAAGCAATGATCTGCGTAAGTTAGAACAAAATTTGTTATTCCGAAAATTAAGGGAAATTTGCTCGATTTAGAGCAACGGAGCCACTATTTCTTATTTAAAACAGTTATTTAAAATAAGTGCATTATTATTTTTACCATACACTATCAAGCAGAAGTGGCGTTTAACACACAGAGGTGCCTAAGGCAGGAGCCATATTGACCATACCCTTTTACGACTCTGAATATCCAGCAGTTATGTGTTCCTGAAAATCGTATATTTATTGAATATAAGTAAAAAGGGTATTTGTATAGTAAAGATGCTCGACAACTCCGAAATCTCTCGACTTTGATAAACTAGTGTAAACAAATCTTTGTAGACATTTGAGCTTTTACATCATTTGCAAAATGTTAGCATCTCATGTTCATCCTAGCAGATGTAGTTAAAAATGGTCTTACTGACAAATGTTTGGACTTCATCATAGAGATAGTAACGGATAAGATAAAATATAAAAAAATTAATGACTTCAACAGAGTAAACATGGGGGAAAATATTCAAAAATATAACAAACTTTCTTTCCTGATATTGTATAATACAATCAGTTTTCAATTATATCTTGTACGGTCTGTAATTTTTCACAAATGTCAGTTGTATACTCTCATATTTTCATTCTTGTATATCATACATTTTCTCCCGAACGTTTAATCAGTTTTTCCTTCTTACCTTTGCTTTCATAAATAGGAAAATATACTTTGAAATTTCAGTAGATAACTTCGGAACTAAACGAAGGGAAAATATTTAAATGGGACCTGATGATTTACCCTTATATCAAGCGGTTTTATATTCTAGGCCAGTCCTTCCTATTGGAGTTCAGTTAGTAATCTATTGATTTATCCATAATGTAAGAGATAAGAGTGGTTTCATAAATGACATTTGAAAGGAAGATTTCCGAAGACGTTCCTTTTTAGGTATTGGAAGTAGGAAATAACTGAAAACTCAATTCATCGGCAAATTTGTTGAATAGAAAAATGAATTATATGTTGGAGCAGAAGAAAAAAAATGTGTCTTTTTGAAAAAAAACCCGAAAATTCTCCTGTAACAGCTAGCTATGATCACATGACAAAATAGATGAATGAAAAATTTCACAATTTCTTTTCCATTTAAAGACTGAAATGAGAGAATTAAACATTAAAGGTATTTATATATAGAGAAAGCATAATTACAGTTTTTAAATTTCTGAATGAGATGAATAGTACGAGTTGTGTAGGAACCCTCACTTTTGTCGTTATAAATGTAAGTTTAAAATAAGTGAGTAGTAAAATGTTCAACAAAAGCATCGTTTTTCATCGAACTAATCTATTGGTCTTCCTTTACTCTTAAAAGACAATGAAAATCAATTACATTGGCTGAATAAACTGCCGAACTTTCTAGCTCTCATAATCTTTTTCTATTATGCAGAGATTAAATTTGTATTTAAAAGTAGTAAGAATGAAAAATGGGGGAAATAATGCTGCGACTAAAAATGTCTTTCACATTTTATGGTTAAAATATAAAAAAATAATCAAATTCACACTACATTAAATTAAATACGATTCCTAACTCACTAAACCCATTTTAAAAACTTGGGAATATAGAAAAAGGGAGCCGCTCTTGAGCACGAATCATGAAAACGTCTGTGTAAACTATTAATTGGTTATTTAAATATTTAGGAAAGACGAATTTAAACGATTTGATAATATTATATTTTTGATGAAAATACTCGAAATGTAGCGTTCATGATAGTCTAATAAGAAATTTCCGGATCTTCTCCGAGTTTTTTTTTTTGATAAACATCATTTAGATCTGATTCAAATGTATGGCTCAAGCGGCCGATTTGCTGAAGATAATATAACAATAAAATTTTGTAGCTTGATAGGATACATACTTTTTCGATTTTTAAGAGCATCAATATGCGAAAATCTTTAAAAGGTTTTGAAATATATTTCATTAATGTATATTCAAAATTACTTTTTAATCAACAATACCTTTCAGTTTTTCTACATATCCTGTCTGAGATTCGTCGGATGGTTGACTTACTCTGAATAGGTAACGGACAATGAAAATTCATACAGTAAGGGCAAAAAAAGAAATTATTTTATGTAACTCCTTAAAATGTGCTATAAGCACACTATACCTAAAGATTGTATATCGATATGTGGATTTCCCGTCGAATGCTAGTGTTTGAAACAGAAAAATCTCTTTAAGAGGATAATAATATATAGTATATTTACTCAATAAGGTAAAATGGACAGTACATTTTGCTTTAGATGTTAGGGAAATTCAATGTATAATATTTTCTAATAAATTTATAGTCGAAAAATTTCGATTTATTCTCTACCTGAATCTGATATATATCACTTTAATGATATCTCTCCTCTCGAAACTGGCAGGACGCCAAAAAAGATCACTGACGAATTTCCCGACGTAGGGTCTTGAATGATGGTCTTCGTTGATTCCCAGTTGTAGATATCACTAGAGACGATGGTGGAAAGCTTAATCACCTAAACTGCTGCCAAAAATTACGGGCTACAAGCTAGACTAAAGACATAAGCTTTTTGTCTTAGAAACTGTGATTTAGAAAAGATTAGAGATCGTGCTTAAAAGCAATACAGGCTTTGTAGGGATTGTCCCGAATATGTCCTAAACTTTTCTTTTCGCAACTAATTTTTTAGAATGTTATTTACTTTTTTTTGATTCTTTCTCCGATAATTCCAGTCTTTTAAAGGAATTTAATCTTGAAGGATATTTCATAATATATACTGTTGCTGATATATTATAATGATTTTTACAGCATGTGTTTCCATTCAAAGTACATGGTATTAAAAAATGTTAAATCTATAATTTTTATAAGACATGTTAAGTAAGAAATAGAAGAAATTGGTAAACTAAAGCACTTGGAATATTGGTACTTCAGACAATTTATAGAGATTAGCTCACTTCTACCCAGACTTGGGTGTATATAATTTGAAGTGGCACTCTAAATGAATTTGATAAAAACACAGTTTATACGTGAAACAATGTTTATTGAAATCGTTGCACATATAGAATTTGCTTTTACAGCAATAAGCATACGTACTACTTGTACGAAATATATATTAACATTCAATAGAAATACACTTGCGAATACTCACAAACCAGCAGAGAGTCAAACCAGTAGTTCTGCTACGTAAACTTTGGGCCTGCTAAGCACAAGCGCCGGTTAACACCTGGAACTGCTTACCTCGTAGCTCCCTCTCGCTTATCTATCAACTTTAACAACCTCTTTCAACGTTTAATCAAGCTGCATGGTATTTATATCAAGCGCGTATGCCGAAATTAGCATATCTCAAGCAGCTTCTTTAATTCATTCACTCAAAAGTTCGATTCTTGTGAATCGAATCTTATGTATGCCTTACAAATTTATTTCATATATATAAATTCCATCATATTTTTTTTTCCAATGCGGAGGCACTTGTCGTCAGACATTCGCCTGTACTACGCTGCAATTTTTACTCCCCATTTTATTGTGGGGGCACCATATAGGCGGACAGCATTACCCCCTATGAAGGGACGACACGAACGGAGACATTTTTCGTGGTGCGACGCCAGGATTCGATCCGAGCACCTTCAGCACCAAAAACCAGCACGCTGTACCACTGGGCCGGTACAAGCCCAAATTCCATCATATATGTAAAAGATTTTTGTTGAATCGCAAGAACAATTAAAATGTTTTTCATAAAAAGTGAATATCCTGAAGTGCATATTATCTCTTGATATTATTGAAAATGTTATTGAATAATAACCATGCTAAAGCTTAGAATTGAATAATTACATACTAAATATATATGTAAAGATTTAAGCCAACGGTAGACCATTTTTCGCCCTTACATTAGTAGTTTTATAAATTTAAAACTGCCTACTATCAGACATTTAGGAGCATACCATCTATTAAATCACAATTATCCCTTACATTTAAGGACGTGTATATGATTGTCAATATATCCATAAAGTATACAAAAATAAAGGAATTCTTGTTGTTTTTCTGTTTTTACCGAAATAATTTGGAATACAGGACATAGAAATGATCAGGAAGATGCGTTGACTCAAGAGGGAACATAAATACAACTACTGATAAGAAATGAAACTTATTTTCATAGTGCAAAACATTTTGTCAAATATTTTTTTTATTTAAAAGTTCGTCAAAACCTGTTAAATTAAATTTACTATAAAACTGGATCAGTTTTATAATCAATTCCGTAAAAATTGGTGTTGGGCCTAGCCTAGCCTATACGAAGGAGATGACAGTAAGGATCGAGTTCATATTCATCGATTCAGGCTGATAGCTAAGCCTCCGAAAACAGCAATACAGTGCAGGAAGATTCAAAATGTGACGATGGCATTATTATTATTTATTTTTAATTTGCAGTATTCCTGTATTTTTATCTGAAGTTCCCTAGACTTTCAAAAAAGAGCATGAGAGATTTTTCTTTTACTGTTTCTTTTATTGCTTTATAAATTAACTAGCTGAAAACACGCACTTCGCTACGGGGTACATTCAAATTAAATACAACGGTCAATGCATGCAATTAATGCCAAAAAAATAAATATATATATTTATAATCAATGTGACGATCAATTGATGTAATATATATATATATATATATATATATATTTATTTATTTATTTATTTATAAAAAAATCGTAAGAGATATTTATTTTATTGGATAATATCCAATCGTGTGCTGCATTAGAAAGAAAAAGAATTTTTTTTTTTGTCTATTTAGTTGTTATGCACGTGACGATAAATTTGTTTAAAGTACCAGAAAAAGAAATCACGTGATCAGCATTTAATAAATTAAATTCTAAAAATGAATCTTTAAAAATTCACCAAAAATCAGAAAATAGAGGTAAAGATTCGAAAAAGATTTCATTTTAAAGGAATTTTTATGATCTTTCTCGTGATATAAATTTCATAACCCTCAAATTATTATTTTAAATGCAAACTTAAAAAAAGTTACTAAAACAGCTTAAAAATTTAATTTAAAAAAATCTAAGAAGAATTTTTCAAAAATCTTAGTGCACCCCTACACTATAAGAAGAATCGCCATGCAAAATTTCAGCCCTTTAGGTCCAGCGGTTTGGTCTGTGCGTTGTATGTCAGTCAGTGAGTCAGTTACGGAACTGTTATATATATATAGATTTCAAATCATATTGAATAACTTCTTATAAGAACATTTGTAGGTTTTTTGTAGTTTTGATCCCTGCAATTTCTCCTTAGAAAGTGGCGTATAGTTTAAAAAAACAGGAAGATTTCAAGGAACATTCCATCTTTGCGTCGGTCCTTGGAGATATATTAATAATCTGAAATATTTATATTTTTTAAGTAGCTGATAAGAAATTTTTTATGAAGTCAGTTGAAAATGTTATTATGTAAATATATTCTAACCTCATGACTCAAAGGCATTTAATACAAATTGTTCGAAATTCCCCTTACTCTTTCTGCATTTTTAAATACATATAGTTAAATCCTGAACACACAGATGCCTAATATCCACAGCGAAAATAAAAGGGTGTCTACTAATTTCGAATATATTAATAGTCCGAGTGGTAGAGATGTAATCGCCTTGTTGACAGTCGCACCTAATGCCTATTGTCGATATCAAGATCTGTTGATGTTATGCGTCTTCCCCATGCTTTACCTAAGTTATATACATATACTAGCTGAAAACCCGCGCTTCGCTACGGAGTACATTGAAATTAAATACAACGGTCAATGTATGCAATTAATTCCAAATAAAAGTAAATATATATATATATTTATAATAAATACGACGATCAATGTATACAATTGATGTAAAAAAAACATATTTATAAACAAATCGTAAGGGATATTTTTATAGACAAAATAAAGCCCAATCGTCTGCCGCATTAGCAAGAAAAAAATATTTTTTGTCTATTTTTTTTTGCACGTGACGATAAATTTATTTAAAGTACCAGAAAAAGAAATCACGTGATCAGCATTTAATAAATTAAATTCTAAAAATTAATCTTTAAAAATTCACCAAAAATCAGAAAATGGAGGTAAAAATTCGAAAAAAATTTCATTTTGAAGGAATTTTTATGATCTTTCTCGTGATATAAATTTTATAACCCTCAAATTATTATTTTAAATGCAAACTTAAAAAAAGTTACTACAACAGCTTAAAAATTTAATTTTAAAAAATCTAAGAAGAATTTTTCAAAAATCTTTCTTAGTGCACCCCTACACTATTAGAAGAATCGCCATGCAAAATTTCAGCCCTTTAGGTCCAGCGGTTTGGTCTGTGCGTTGTATGTCAGTCAGTCAGTCAGTCAGTGAATGAATGAGTCAGTTACGGAACTGTTTTATATATATAGATTTAAGTAGACTGAAGCAAAGAATTCCTGATATAATTCAGTGGAAAGTAGAATTTCAGTTTCCATCTATTTGAAAATCCTTTGCAACGTAAAAATAATTTGTTAGGATATAGTAAGGGAGCATGTCTAGGATATTTCCGGTTCTCCCGAAAGTTGATTTACGTACGAATTCATGTCTCACTTGAGAGTCAAAAAGTATCAGAACATATTATATGAAGTCTACTTCATATAATGGACTTTTATTCATCTTGTCCATAAAGGACACGCCGATTTGAAATTTTTAAAAATTCCACTAATGTGGATATAAAGTTTCTCCCCACCAAAAATTTGGATTCAAAATATTTGCTACTGCCATTATATTGTTTTTTTATACGTTTAGGAATGACTCCACAATAATTTTTTTCAGAAATACACGAGTTATTTCAGTAATGATTGATGACAACATTCATTAGTAGTCGATGGATGATTTCTTAAGATATTAATTACTTTACATGAATGACATGAAAAACCCATTACACTACATTTAATTCGTGGACTATTTATGATTTTAAATGAAAACGGACACATTTTCAGTTATATTTGAACGAAGACTCTTTTCATGAATGACTTTAAAGGCGTTAGATTGCGTAAGAAATAGTAAACAATTTATTTGATGACTGAAATATGAAATTTATTGAACAAAGTTCATTGGAAATTTTCAAATATAGATATACCAACCTGTTTACTCATATATTGTTTAATCATAGTAGGTAATATTCGTAAATTTCTGGGTATTGAAAAGAGTTCCTCAACGATACACTTTCAATACGGCATTAAATTATGTAGTAAAATTAAAAAAACAAATTTTTTAACTGCATATTGTCGTTTTATACATTTAAATTAATAGATTTAAGGGACTTTTAGTTATTTGTTTATCAAAATATGAAAAAAAAATGTTTGTTTTGAAAAAATAAAGCGAAAGCTTACCAAAATTGATATAAACATATATAAACATATAAACATATATAAAAAAGATATAAACATATATCAATTCATGGAACTCGTTTTATTCTCCCTTTTCTTCATGGCAGTGTCATTGTACTTGATGCAAACTCGGAAGAGCTAATTATGGACAAATATAATAATTCTCTCCTTTATTTACCAAAGGCAAGTTCCGAAGAAGAGAAAGTTTACCAACTATGAGAATAACAATGTCTTTTCTCGATAGTTAGACCATGTTTCGTTTTTATACAGTCAGTTGTGAATTAAAACAAAAATAAACATAAAAAATAAATAAGAGAGAAATGAATTTTAGATACTTTTAATGGTTAATGACACTTGGGAAGTAAAAACCTTGTTTCTTACTCCAGTTTCAGCATTTATTATTCAAAATTCTCTAAAATTTATGGTGTTTTCCTAGAAACCTTAATTTATTTATGCTGACTGGGGCAATCACACTAATGAACAGCTGGCATATTCATAATTCTCAGTTACCGAGAGTAACTTCATTTATAATTTTTTATGTTCGTTGGTTTCTAACATTTCTCATTATCAGTATTTACACTCATATTATCTCAACTTTGATTACATGGTGGCTAGAGTTGTCGAGAGAATAGTGAAACACAAACAGGTATCGTGAGATGCACGACTTAAATAATATACGCATTTTTTTATGCTGTATGGTTTCATCTTAGCTCCTTTGGATTATGTATAATTACTTTTTATTTAATACATTTTTTTGAGAAATTTTGTATTAAAATTTTAACCGAGACATTTAAAATATTGTTTTAATTTTATCAGCAGATTTTTAAATTATGTTCTTACATGAAGAAAAAAAACTGTTTAAAACTTTTTTTTCCTTCGAAAGAAAAAAATAAAACTGCATGTAATGCAATGCTGCTTTTAATGTATTTCATGTTTGCATAGATTTTTACTGAGTTTGAATGATAAACAGCTAAATGCTTTACAAGCCATAAAATCGCTTTGAATTGTCAAAAAAAGGATATTCCTTTGAACTCTTTCGCTTAAAGGGCTGGATTTACCCCGAATAACATATCCTCCTTTAATAAAATTCAAGAAAAAAAGCGGTCCGGGAAAGGGAATATCCTCATGGGAAAACAATCTTAGTACCCACTAACATGTCGCGATGAAACTAAACGCTGCATTTGCTTTTAGTGCCATCCAATGTATTCTTCGTCTCTCGCTTTCGAAAGTACCCAGTTTCTTTCATCGGCTTCCACAGTTTCCTCTCACGTTCTTCTTCATTTGCATCCACCTCTTCTGACATACAGGTTCAAGGAATGAGAGGAAAACAAATAAATACAGAGATCCCCACGTTTGCTTTGTTTTCTGTCACTGCCTTTGCAATTCCCGATCACGTCAACTTTCATCAGCGTTCACTTATATGCAGAAATGATCAATTACTCTACTTTTGCGTGAACAGACTTAATAATATCATCAACTCATGAGGAATTTACTACACTATATAAATATTGTACACTATATTAAACTAGCTGAAAACCCGCACTTCGCTACGGAGTACATTCAAATTAAATACAACGGTCAATGTATGCAATTAATGCCAAAAAAAATAAATGTATGTATATATAGATTTATAATAAATACGACGATCAATATATACAATTGATGTAGAAAAAAATAGATATATTTATAAAAAAATCGTAAGGGATATTTTTATAGACAAAATAATGTCCAATCGTCTGCCGCATTAGCAAGGGAAAAAATATTTTTTTGTCTATTTAGTTGTTATGCACGTGACGATAAATTTATTGAAAGTACCAGAAAAAGAAATCACGTGATCAGCATTTAATAAATTAAATTCTAATAATTAATCTTTAAAAATTCACCAAAAATCAGGAAATGGAGGTAAAAATTCGAAAAAAATTCCATTTTGAAGGAATTTTTATGATCTTTCTCGTGATATAAATTTTATAACCCTCAATGTATTATTTTAAATGCAAACGTAAAAAAAAGTTTAAAAAAGAGCTTAAAAATTTAATTAAAAAAATCTAAGAAGATTTTTTCAAAAATCTTTCTTAGTGCACCCCTACACTATTAGAAGAATCGCCATGCAAAATTTCAGCCCTTTAGGTCCAGCGGTTTGGTCTGTGCGTTGTATGTCAGTCAGTCAGTCAGTCAGTGAATGAATGAGTCAGTTAACTGTTTTATATATATAGATGATCAATTACTCTACGTTTGCGTGAACAGACTTAATAATATCATCAACTCATGAGGAATTTACTACGCTATATAAATATTGTACACTATATTAAATTGTCATTGAAATGGCTGAAAATTCCTAGAGGAAGAAAAGTCATACACTTTTTTTAAACATTTTAACAAGATTCGGTCTAACAGGAAACTTTTTGCAAACACTTTAAGGCTCTGTAAAAAAGGAGAAAATATAAAATAGACGTAACCATTGTAATATCCTTTGATTACGATGATTCATCATTTTCATCATTTCTTTTATGTACAATGAAGAGCGTGCTCGTGTTTTGTTGCAGGGTAAATCTAAAATAAATTAATTCCAATTTCTATCTTAAAAATTAATTAATTTACTGTTTTATAACTAGTCTTAAATTTTTTTCATGTCATATGTTCACTGCGTATGCCGAAAAAAAGTGGATCCCGGGGGTATAATACTGGAATCCGTAGTTTAAAGCTGGTTTTGAACAGCTACTAATCGCAGAAATTGAAACCTGAGACTGTAGTAAGGAAGACCTTAGCCATTTAGCTCTTAAATGGCTAAAGTCGTTCTTCAGTGTATTAGTCCACTAGGATACAGTTTATTATTGTTCAATTACATAACACAAATGCAATGGATTCTGCGTTTGAAACACACGCAGTTACAATTTCCCCTTTTATTGTGCTTGGTTACTATCTGTATTGTCCAGTCTGCCTCCTCTCGTACAATCTATAGAATTAGAATGTTGAACATTAAGGAGATCCCCAGGGAATATGTAAAAAAGCAATCGTGAGGCAGTAATTAAAATATCTTCGATACCTGTGAAATATTCAAGGACAGTTTGTAAGGGAGCGTGACCATCTCGAGATGAAAATATATAGTTTGAATTCTGTTTATTTCAGATGGTTGTTAAAGTAAAATTTCTTAATGTATAGTGGAAACATAGGAATAAAACATACAGTAAAACATCGGAATAATATGGGATTAGATGAAATTAGTAAATGATGTGGAAATGCTTAACATAAAAGTGTATCCTACAGGGCTATACATTTCGGTGCTCATGGTATCATAAAAAGTTAAATACCAATAAAATTACTGTTATCTTGACTGATTGTCTTATTATTTTTTATTTAACCTATAGAGGGTAAAGAAAGAAGAAATTTAGTATTAACAACAGAAGAAAATCTCTGAGTATATCTCAACAGATGAGTTTAAAATATCAGCAATAGAAAAATATTTTATTTTAACTCAGCACATTAAGTTCGATATATATTACACTTAAATCTACACTAATAGCTTTGACTGTCAAACACCCAAGAAGAACACAGAAATGTTGAAGTTTAGATACAGTGGTCCTTTCATTAGTTTCATTCAAATATTATGTAGAATATTATTTATTATAGGGAGATATGTGTCAAAATCAGATGAAGTAAAAGTCTGACGTATTTATTATAAAAACATAAATTAAATAAGAAGAACACTTGATGAACTAATATTCAGTAGATCCAAAATACTCCGCATAAAGAGTCTTATAGAGTTTAAACACTAAAGAACTATCAGTACAACATAACGGTTATGTATTTCCTAACTGCCGATTAATTCTTAATAAAGTTCGACATACATTTAATGCAAGAGTTAACCGAATAATTTGGTAATACAGTTTGTAGGTTACCTTACAATGATTTTGTTTTTAGTTTAAATGCCATTCAAATTTTTATAACGAATAGAATTGATCGTTTATAAACAAGACTGAAATAAATGCCTTTGAAGATATCATATTCTTGTGTTTTAAGTCGGCCAAAAATTATTTAAAAATATCATTAGTTTAAGGAAAACATAATAAAATTTTAAAAAAGAAAATCTTCAGTTTTGTCACAAAGACCTAATTTGTCTTTCTAAAAGGTCTAGCTTTGCTTTCCAATCTTTCAAATTTCATCTTGTAAAGCAAATTCCTAAATATTTTATCATAGCATTTTGTCTATAGTTTGATCCAAAATTTTTATTTTCAAATGGATAACAGCAACTTTAACATGTGTTTTAATATGTTCCTGCAGGAATTTTATTATTTTTACTACCTCAAAACCTATTCTACTTATATGCGCTATGTTTTTCACTTGTCTGAAATGATAAAAGTCTGCTTCTACTGGTTTCATCCCTTCACTATTGATATTTCTAATGCAAAGCAGTCGTGGATCCAAATCCATTTGAAAACGTTATTTCAGTTTTCCCTCGCTTCATATTTCCTTACCTTGTGGCAGTTTCTAGATGTGCGTTCTTAAATTCAATAAAAGTAATGGAATGCAGTACAATCGATGAAGAAAGCACTTCATGTTGACATTCCATCAACAGCCACCTTGATATGTTTTTCTTCAACTGCAAATCCAAATGGCTGTTTTCGTTTCTCTGACAATACTTCCTCTTCTTGCGCTCATATTATTGAGTACAGCGGAAATTCCATAAGATCCCTCAAAACGGAGAGTTATTATTAAATTGAAATAAGTTACTGATTCACTAGAAGGACCCTCGAGTCTAGGAGGCTTAGAGGAAGACAAATAATATTAGAGGTTTTTCGATTTAAAGATTTTATTTCCTCTGTTTCAGAAATAAGTGCCACAGTAGTAATTTTCGTGAGGATTCAATACTTTTCTTTTATTTCTGCTCTATCCCTAAAGATACGCTACTTTATTTTATGACGCTAGCTGAAACAGTCTTGTTTGACTGAAATTCTTAACAGGATTTCCCTAATAACACTACTGAAATCGAACAAGATTTGTTACGGTTACAAATATTTCTGAAAGAATACAGAGGATTTAACCGACTTTTTACTCATAATTTTATCTATATAAAATGTATCTAATATTTATTTGAAGTGTAACGCTATACCAAAAAAATTCAGTATCTAAAATTAATCCTCACGTGTAATGGGGAACATCTCTCCCTTTAAATATACGTATGTTTATCTCTATACTACATTAAAATTTTAAAACTTAAACAGCAGGAATCTATAATATAATATTAAAATATTTGAACCTTATCGATTTGACATGGAAGTTATTCTGCTTAATACACGTCTAACTACATGTAACGTACACATATACATTAATTTTTTTATAAAGGTAACTTGAGACTGAAAATATATGGTGCCTTTTCACACTTAATTAATAAAGCCCCGACAAAGTAGTAAATACTCGTACTTACTGGCTTTAAAAGGTATGTTTTAGTGTATTATTTATGAACGAGTATGGTAAAGGATACTAAAATCTATGTAAGATTGAAACTTATTACACATAGAAACGCACAAATTTCAATTATAACTTTTTTTTCACAAATAACTATTTGTTATAGGTTTGAAAGTTAGTAGAATTAATGCAAAATCAAGTTTCTTAATGTAGCCGTCTTTTTTTAAATGTCGAGAAATGAATTGATTCGGATGATATTTCATAATGTTTTCCCTTTTTTGACATAGAATACTGTTACTAAATAGTAAGAAATTTTTCCCGTGTGCTACCTTAGAACAAACTTAATCTTTGGACAATTGCTTAAACACGGCAATGATCTACATAGAAATGCCCTATTATACAATTCTATGACTGACATTTCAAAGTTCAATTTCATATTGTTTAGCTTAAAAATCTGAAAAAAAAATCAAAAAGAAAATGAGTGTAAAAGGATATGTGACATAATGCTACAGACACGACATCCAGTTTTATAATTTTCATTGCACATGTATGGATTTGAAACCTTCAAAATGCAAGAACAACTGATTCAGAAAATCAGCAAGGGTACAGATTTCTTTTCGGTTCTTGTGTATTGATTGTTTCTAAACTTTGCTTACTAAGCGCATTTTCAAGGAATAAAAAAAGGTACAATTCAGTGGATTAAGCATCTTAACAGGTAAGAAAATATAACATAATAAATTCAACATTACATTAATATGGTTTTGCTAGGATAAACTGAGTTAGTTCAATCACACACGTATGGTGTCAATGATATCCTTTGTTAAAAAAAGGAAATTTTATACCAGTCTTGAAAAGTCATCCTCTATACCATTGGTGGGCTTTAAGTCGATCGCGATCGACCGGTGGACCACCAAGACATTTTGGGGTGACCGCCTTTACTAAGACCTAAGACGCGCATACTAAAAGAAACATATTTATGGAACAATGACGCAATAGACACCGACAAAGAGTAAGTTTTTTTTATTGTAGTTATGTAGGTAAGTACATATTCAGTATTTATTATTAAGTTATAATAAATATTGTAGACCTTTTTTGTTAGCTCACCACACCTACGCCACTGGGTGGAACGCAACACCTTGAAAAAATTAGAAGTAGCCCGTACCCTGGAAAAGTCTGCCCTCGCCTGCTCTAAACGTTTTAAAAATCAACTTATGATGTGTAATATTCCGAAATACAGATACACTTCCATACATATCCCTTACATACGTTAGCTCACACACAGATATATGAGGGGTTATATAATATACAAAATAAATAAGGGGTTCATCTTATTTAAATAGGTTAAAAGGGTCGTCAGTTGGCGACAAAAAAGCATCATTCTCTCTCTCTCTCTCTGTATATATATATATATATATATATATATATATATATATATATATATATATATATATATATATATATATATATATATATATATATATATACAGGGAGGTCATAAAGTAAATTTGCCGATATATGGACCTCTAGCGGCTTTTCCCCTTTTCAACCGATCGAGATGATATTTCAGATATAATTATTCAGAGGTATGAGCTGGGGATTCTGTGAACGGCAACCAAGTGGCACTCACGGTTACGGTTATAGGTGCAGAAACTCGAAATTTTCAAGAGTCAACACCCATTTTTTCCCATCGCAAAATGCTCAGTGCATGCGAAAACCCTAAAGAGAGTAGGAACGGTACGTGTATCACATAAAAAAGGACGCGTTATGCACACACAAAAAACAGCTCCGCGAACGGCCTACAAAAACGATATATGGACCTCTAGTGGCCGTTCCGTACAACCTATCGAGATGAGATTTCAGATATAGTTATTCAGATGTATGAGCTCCGGATTCTGGGAACGGCAACACAGTGACGCTCACGGTTACGGCTATAGGTATAGAAACTCGAAATTTTCAAATGGCAAAGCCCACTTTTTCCCGTCGCAAAATGCTCAGAGCATGCGAAAACCCTAAAAAGCGTTGGAACGGTACGTGTATCACAAAAAACGGACGAGTTATGCACGCACAAAAAACAGCTCTGCGAATGGCTAACAAAAACACGATCAGAGAGCTTTTTATCTGTTTTCTACGCTGAATATCTGGCGAACGGCGTTCTGTGATTGGTTTCTAGCCTCTATCATATGCAAATTTTCTCCGTGCGCACCGATCGTGTCTTTGTTGGCCGTTCGCTGAGCTGTTTTGTGCGTGCATAACGCGTCCGTTTTTAAGTGATACACGTACCGTTCCAACGCTTTTTAGGGTTTTCGCATGCGCTGAGCATTTTACGACGGAAAAAGTGGGCGTTGCCATTTGAAAATTTCTAGTTTCTATATCTATAACCGTAACCGTGATCGTACTGTGTTGCCGTTCTCAGAATCCCGAGCTCATACCTCTGAATAACTATATCTGAAATCTCATCTCGATAGGTTAAACGGAACGGCCGCTAGAGGTCCATATATCCGCAAAGTTTCTTTATGACCACCCGGTATATATATATATATATATATATATATATATATATATATATATATATATATTGTTACGAATTTTGTAAATATTACATTTTGTTTCGTTAAAATTGCTTATATGGAAGAGCTCCTATAGCTATGTATTTTACATGGGAGTCTATGGGAATCACGCCAAATATGAGAGTTATCGCCAAATTGGCAAGGCATTTTGTTAAGTATTTTGGTCGCCAGATTTGGTGATATTTCACCAACTTTCCGACTAAACATTACTGGTATCTTCTAGAAATATCGAGCTGTGATTTACCCATAGAGGGCGCTTTAGAAATCTATAAATAAACCTGACAATGTCATTGGAACTCAGTTCAGTTTCCTAGTGAGAATTTTTTGTGTTGTAACTGCGTTAATTGGCGTGTATTGTATTGAAAACTCTGGTATCCTTACTTGTGTTTTTAGAATTTTTTGCTGTATAGAAGACAGTTGTTCCATCTTTTACGTTTGAATTTGGGTATATGCCTGAAGAATTTACAAAATAATAAATTTATTTTGTGTGAACTTTCTGAAGATATTCTTATTCAATCCTAACGAACCCAGGAAAACTGAACAATCAATATATATATATATATATATATATATATATATATATATATATATATATATATATATATATATATATATATATATATATATATATATATTAGGGTGGGGCGAAAACGATTATTTTTCTATAATCAATTTCTAATAGCGCGGAAAACTTGCGCATTGGCATCCTAATAGCGGGAAAAATAATATAAAAAAATATAAATTGGTTTTAAAATCGCGCAAGAGCCCTAAAGTTTAGAAAAAAAAGAAAAAATCTGCAGTTTTTAAAGACGTATAATTTTTTTTAATAGTTTACTTTATTTCGAATAGTGTAAAAACTATTCTTTGTAGTTACCTAAATGCGTATAAAATACTTTTGGACTCAGTGCCGTTCATTTGAATCCTCGCAAAAAGCCTTAAAATACCATTTATTTTTGTAAAAACCTCATATTGCAACTCTTCGCCCATTTCAGCATGTTTTTCCTTTATGCTGAAATGACCCAGAACTGACCACGTGGAGATGGCTGCAAGTCGGGTCCCACCCACAACATCCTACCCAACCAACCAATTTGGGTGTGGTTACTTACACTGAAGTCCCTTTAAATTCCGACTTCTTTGATGCCAAAATCCAATTTTGGCATCAAAGACCTTAATCCTAAAGTTGTCCGAATAAAACCTTATCGGTTTTCATGACCGCAAACTTTTCCAGCGGCCTCTGTAACAAGTTTCACACACCTCTCTACCGACTGAGTGTGGCATGGAAATTTCGAATACTCAAATTCTGGCGTCTTTCAATAAAGTTGAAATGTATTCTGTTGCCATATTTGACAACAATGGAGGTGGTGTCAGTTTACACTTTGTCCAATAAATGAGTTTAATGTAGTCTGTGGCTTGAAAATTAATTAAAGGAAGCTTGGAGGCTCTAACGTGACCTACTACTGGCGGCTCATTTCTGGATTTTCTGGCGGCTCATTTCTGGTATCCTCCTGTAGCCTAATTATCGAATGTGTTGTCTCTCGTCCAATATCATCGCCAACACCATATTCTCTGGATGGCAGAAGAACGAGTTTCTCTGAATGACCGGATCGATGATTTCTTTTATGTTGTCCGGGAAGCATATAAGCAAACTGTACTTGGATAGAAACCTGGAGGATAATGCGCGCTTATCATTGGTTGAATTCTCCTGTCATTCATTCCAATTCCTGAAAAGCGTTCTCCTTTCGACCAAATTCGAAGATGTATCGCTTTTAAGGAGTATATGCGCTCATGAGGATTTCACTCTTCAATTTTTAATAATATACTGTTATGCTCTATGCTAAAATACTTAATATAGGAAATACCATTAGTTTCCTAGCCGATAAAAGGCTGTATGTGACAAACACGAAATTTGACGATAAGTACAACGCATTTGACATAAAGCCACGGTGAAAATACGATTAACACAAGTTAAAATGCGTACAAATTTAAAATAAATTTTGAAAAAGGCGAAAAAAAAAGTTTAAAAATTGCCAAGAAGTCACAGCAATCGAAAATTATGCTATGAAAATATGCCTATGTGCGAAAACGGTAATGCCATCTGTATGAAGATTGGGAAAGTAATAAAAGTTACAAAGTAAAATTTTAAGAACTCCTTTAAACTTTTTACCAACTCATCGCTGTTATCGATCAATTTTAAAGGAAATATGGAAAGAATATTCGTGTTTTTTCTAAAACAGCTACTAGAATGCTGAAAATGCTTAATATGCTGTTTTTTATAATGGAAAATTTACTTGGTTTATTTTCCATTTAATGCACTATAAAATTACAATAATTTAAAATTACTGAATGTTGTATAAACCAAGTTAAATTTCTGTTATTTTTTACACCAGTTTATTTAATTTTTTATTTAATTTTGCATTTTGTTGGTTGTTTTGAATAAACAAAAATATCTTGCATGTCACATTCTTAACTTTAAATTGTGGCGGTCACGCGAAGAAGATGAAATCATCATGTAGATTTTCATGCAAATTCCTAGCGTGATCGCCTGCGCATATGCGAGCTTCCCCAGAGCGACATATAAGCGGGCTCCACTCGACTCTAGGAGGGAGAGAGAGCAGTGATCCGCCTGGCCGCACGCTCACAACATAGTGTTCCCGTCGAGCTCTTCGTGTGCTCAAGCTACAGAATATTTCTGGTGGTTATCGTCAATTGCTGTAGCACCGGATTCTTCAACTTCACCGACTAAAGAGTGTTCCCGTGTACCAGTGTGTGTCTCACCATTGATAAGCTGTACCCTAAGATCGCCTCACAGGACTCTTGTGCTGCCAGTCGTAATATTAATTTTATTGTGTTATTAGTATCGGTAGTTATATTATTTATTGATGTTTTTAATTGTAAGCGCAATGGTAGTTATTGCAATATTGCTAGTTTTCAATGGTTTTATTATATTCCAGTGATTGTGAACAGGGTTCATCAATAAACTGTATTGCATTATTTAACAAGTCTACTGTATTTACAGATACATTGTAAACAGCCCACGAGAGTGGGGATATGTGGTAGGTGTTTTGGGAAAACAATAACCTTCTGTAAATATCTAGCTGAAATATTTCTAAGTTAAAATATTATATACCGGCACCTCCACACTGGTGACCCGGACGTGATTTGAACACGCAACCTTCTGATGTGGAGTCAGATTGGTTAAGGAAACCAGATGGTAAAAGGAAAGCCTAAAAAGGACAAATCTATTTTACAGTGGAGCGATGACACTCGAGAAGCATTTTCACAATGCTTAGACGTTCTACAAAAAGAAGTCAGGCTAGCCCATCCAGCAGCTAACGCCAAACTCTCTCTTATGGTTGACGCCTCTGACATTGCGATTGGAGCAGAGCTTCATCAAACAATAGATGGTACAGCAAGTCCCTTAGGATTTTTCTCCCGTCGACTTACGCCTACCGAGAAACGGTATAGTACATACGACAGAGAACTGCTATCCATCTACTCCGCTGTCAGACACTTTAGGCACTTGATTGAAGGATCCCAATGCGTGATTTTTACGGATCATAAACCATTGTGCTACGCATTTCAGCAACACAGTGATCGTTGCAATCCCCGTCAAATCCGCCACCTTGAATTCATTTCGCAATTCTCGACGGACATACGTTATATCAAAGGAAACCAAAATGTGGTCGCTGATGCTATGTCTCGAGTCGACGCGATTAGACTAGGGTGCAAGATAGATTTACAGGAGTTAGCATCTGCACAAGCTGTTGACGCGGAATTACAAGAACTATTAAAAGGTAAAACAGGTTTAGAAATTAAGCAGATTCAATTAGAGACAGGTTCTCCCAAAATTTACTGCGACATTTCTACAGGTCACATTAGGCTATACCTACCAGACGAATTCCGTAAGGAAGCTTTCGCACAGGTACACAATATCTCTCATCCAGGTACTAAAGGTACAGCGAAGTTAATCCGAGAACGTTTTGTTTGGCCTAGACTGGAGGCTAACTGCAAAGAATGGGTCACAAGTTGCATTCAGTGCCAGAAATCGAAGATTTCGAGACATACCAAGTCTCCACTGGCTACATTTAAATGCCCTGACACTAGGTTCTCGGAAGTTCATCTCGATATTGTTGGCCCACTGCCACCTTCCAGAGGATTTCAGTACTTGCTAACTTGTATTGACAGGTTTACTAGATGGCCGGAAGCTTATCCAATTCCGGATCAAACAGCTGAAAGCGTCGCGGAAGCGTTTTACACGGGATGGATTGCACGGTTCGGCGTGCCTGTTACAATCATTACTGATCAAGGCCGACAGTTCGAAAGTGAACTCTTTTCCACTTTAACAAAATTATTAGGAATAGAGCGCAGGAGAACATGTGCGTACAACCCCCGCGCAAATGGTCTAGTGGAAAGATTTCATAGACACTTAAAGCAGACATTAACGTGTATTTTAAAAGCTTCCCAATTCTGGGTTGAAAAGTTACCATTAGCTTTACTCGGTATCAGAGCTAGCCTCAAAGAGGACATAACGGCATCAACAGCCGAAATGGTGTATGGCTCACCATTAAGATTACCCGGAGATTTTTTTTGTGACTCGAAAGATAGTCACGCGTTTACACGTTTTGAATTTTTAAAACGTTTGAAATCCCATATGAAAGAGCTGCGGCCAATTCCCACATCTAATCATTCGATAGGTAAAGTTTTTTTGCATAAAGAATTAATGCAAACCCATTTTGTATTCGTTAGAATAGATTCAGTACGTAAACCATTAACCCAGCCATACGACGGCCCTTACAAAGTCATTTCTAGACACCCGAAACACTTCACACTAAGCATAGCAGGTCAAAAGAAATGCATTGCAATTGATCGACTCAAAGCAGCATTTTATCAAGACCAGCCAGTTTCGGAAGTTGTTGCGAAAGACGTAGGCCAAACCCCAACTGTCGTCACACGTTCGGGACGCAGGGTTGGGTTCGTGGTACCGTACCAAGCCTAGGGTCTTGGCACTTGCGGGGGAGTGTGTGGCGGTCACGCGAAGAAGATGAAATCATCATGTAGATTTTCATGCAAATTCCTAGCGTGATCGCCTGCGCATGTGCGAGCTTCCCCAGAGCGACATATAAGCGGGCTCCACTCGACTCTAGGAGGGACAGAGAGCAGTGATCCGCCTGGCCGCACGCTCACAACATAGTGTTCCCGTCGAGCTCTTCGTGTGCTCAAGCTACAGAATATTTCTGGTGGTTATCGTCAATTGCTGTAGCACCGGATTCTTCAACTTCACCGACTAAAGAGTGTTCCCGTGTACCAGTGTGTGTCTCACCATTGATAAGCTGTACCCTAAGATCGCCTCACAGGACTCTTGTGCTGCCAGTCGTAATATTAATTTTATTGTGTTATTAGTATCGGTAGTTATATTATTTATTGATGTTTTTAATTGTAAGCGCAATGGTAGTTATTGCAATATTGCTAGTTTTCAATGGTTTTATTATATTCCAGTGATTGTGAACAGGGTTCATCAATAAACTGTATTGCATTATTTAACAAGTCTACTGTATTTACAGATACATTGTAAACAGCCCACGAGAGTGGGGATATGTGGTAGGTGTTTTGGGAAAACAATAACCTTCTGTAAATATCTAGCTGAAATATTTCTAAGTTAAAATATTATATACCGGCACCTCCACAAAATTATTATTTCACGGTGTATGAACCAAGTTAGTTTTCTGTTATTTTTTACACCAGTTTATTTGATGTTTTATTTAATTTTACATTTTGTTGGTTGTTTTGAAAAAAAAAATATCTTGCAAGTCACATTTTTTTTTATTGAAAGAAAAAAAATTAAAACAAAAAAAAATTAATTTTTCACTTTTGAGGGTTTTTTTATAACCACACTCACACTAGGTTTTAACTTTATTAGCATTTGTTTTACTAATGCAAAAATTATTAATTACATGAAAATTCAGAATGCTACATAGTATATTTTTTCTTCAGTGAATGTAAAAAAATAAACAACGTGAGCTAATGTCCATGCCCATGCATTTTTGCATTTGGTTGATTAAGCTTTATATTAGTACATAAGGAATGGTTTCTTTTTCTTTTTATTGATACACCTGAAGCTGGACGGCCAGATAGTAAACGTTTCGAACCTCTTGTATCTTTTAAGGATCTCCTGGTAATAGATGTTGGTTGAATATGGATTGACGCACCAGCTCTATGCCGAAGAGAAATTCTGTTACAAGAAGTATGAAGGAATTCTTCCCACTGGCCCTCAGAACTGATTTTATTCAACTTGGAATAAAAGTTTTATGTCCGTTTAAAGATAATTTATGCAATTATTTATACAATTATTTATCCAATTATTTATGTCCGTTATGGACTTTAAGTTACTTATTATTATTGTATCAGATTTTTCAACAATAACATTCTGAAACTGAACAGGGAAGTCTTCATTTCTAACATACATACGTCTCAATAACAAATCCATTTTGTCAAGATGGCTTTTGTTTTGATCGCATTACGGCGCTTTGAATAGAGGCGGGCAACAGCAGTCAATGACAAGCGCGCATTATCCGCCAGGTTTCTATCCAAGTACAGTTTGCTTATATGCGTCCGGGAAATGTCTTGTTGTTTGAATGACCTTTAGTATGTGCTTCGGACCGTCTTTCACAGTGTAATGCAACTTAATATTAAACCAAACAGGAGCATAGGTCTTTACAATGCAATTTACAAGTGTCTTCATTTCGCTTGTCGGACTAATTTGAGAAACATAAAGTCTTAGTACCCGGTTAGCACAAGTTAACCATAGGGAATGGCTGAGGGGTCCAGGGTCTTTAACAGCAAATTCTTGATCACAGAGTCCAGTGATGACTGCATTAACAATGTCTAGAAGATACTGCTGATCTTTACTGCGGTCAGTTTTATTTATTGTGATGACAACTTCAGATTGAATCGGCACAAAATCAACAACAGGCTTTTACTCACAGCTCGGCAGTTGCTTGCGAATGGGACCATTGAATGACACTGGCCCACAGTTGTTGTCCCGTCTAAGTGCTCAAACAAATGTTTATAAGGCAACTCATTAAAGTGAAGCAATCAAATAAACCACTGCCGTGGTCGCTGACTACTAACTTCAATGTTCTGTACAACAACCACTTTTCCAACCGGTGTTTGTGACTGTCCCATCACATCCGATGGCTACCACTAGCACTCATGTCAAAATCTTTCTTTTTCATGAAGTCGAAAATACTTTCGGCAATATCATTACCGGTTCCTGTTTTTGGTGTAACACGGCCAATGTATTGGCCACCAGGTTCACTAATCAAGCTAATATGTTCTTCTTTTCTTACTCTAAGGTACATTTTAGCGCCTATTTTTACTTGTGTTAATGTATTATATTTTCTACCTTCGAAGTAGATTCCATTTACTTCTTTCAGCTGGTGCTCTTTTTCCTTTATTACTTTTCGAATCTACACTTTTCCCATTCTAATTTTACTTTTGTCAATCACTCGTGACATATCTGGATCAGATTTCAGATCATGCAGGACACCAGAATCTATTGCTGCTGTGGCCCTGTCGGAAACACCGTACCTATCGCTTAATAAGGAAGTATGCGACAACTTTGAACGCATTTGCAATGTAGAAGGCAATACCAAACTCACAGAGGGAAAACATACTGAAATGGGTGAAGAGCTGCAATATGAGGTTTTTACAAAAATAAATAGCATTCTATGGCATTTTGCGCAGATTCAAATAAACGGCAATGTGTCCAAAAGTATTTTTCACGCAGTTAGGTAACTACAAAGAGTAGTTTTTACACTATTAGAAATAAAGTAAACTATTAAAAAAATTTTATACGACTTTAAAAAGTGCAGATTTTAAAATTTTTTTTTAAACTTTAGGGCTCTTGCGCGATTTCAAAACCAATTTATATATTTTATATTATTTTTCCCGTTATTAGGATGCCAATGCGCAAGTTTTACACGCTATTAGAAATTGATTATAAAAAAATAATTTTCCCCCCACCCTAATATATATATATATATTGATTGTTCAGAATATATATATATATATTGATTTATATATATATATATATATATATATATATATATATATATATATTGATTTATATATATGTATATATATATATATATATATATATATTGCCAAAAGTATTTTCAACTTCATGAAAAAGAAAGATTTTGACATCAGTGCTAGTGGTAGCCATCGGATGTGATGGGACAGTCACAAACACCGGTTGGTTTGATAAATATATATATATATATATATGTATGTATGTGTGTGTGTGTGTGTGTGTGTGTGTTTGTGTATGTATATGTATACTGGGATGGGGTATGTAATGTTTTGAGCTAATTTTTAATGTGACGTAATTTCTTTGCCTAGAGTTTTAAAGTGTGCATCTGTACATTACCTGGTAAAAAGAAGCCTTTATTTATCTGAGTGTACAGATTTTGTTAAAATTTAGAATAAGATGCGATCAGACGAATTTTCAGGGGTCTGAAAAGCGAGTAGCCGAACAGTCATCTTTATATGTAATACCCCCTCTCTGGACAGATTTCTCAATTAAATGCTATGATCTTGAGCAGCAAACTCTTAGTGGGCCTACAATTTGTCAACATTTATTCTATATTGAAGGATATCTACATTGGCCTCATATGTAAATATATATGTATGGATGACGTACAAGAATGTAATCATTCCTATTATTTCTTAATCTTTATTAAGACTGCTATTCTTTAAGATCGTGGCAAGAAAAATAGAATGCCATGTTATTCTACATCATTGGTTCTCACCCCTCCCTTGGCCGAGAGCATATCGGCCAAGGGAGGGGTGAGAAAGCAAGGCGGGCACAACCAATGGTTTTCGTAGCACTCGATGATCATTATTTACATAATAGAAATATTTTTTATTCGACAGTACGTTACCAACCTTCTGAACTGAATTAGCTAATTTTTCGTAATTGGGAATACAATATGATATTCCGTTTCTTAAGCAATCATCCAGATGTTCTTCAGTAATTTTTGATCTGCGTTTTGATTCTATAATTGCTGAAAATAAGGCTTCACACAGATATGTTGAACCAAAGTAAGATTTTATTTTATAGGAGGCATTTTTAAGATTAAGAAATTTTTTAAGGTAAACGAGATTCTAAAAGTTCTCATCAGAGGCACTAGCTTTGAGTTGAATATCGTTTTGTAGATCCAAAATTTCCAATTCTATTTCTTCTACTTTTGCTTGGACAAGATTCGAAATAGCTGTTTCCATGATCTCTATTTGGCAATTAAAAGGATTTACATAAAAGGTATCTGTAGACTCAATCATATTAAATTACCGAAATCTATTTTCAAATTGTTCCAGAAGTGTTTAAATATAAATAACAAACAGTAACGGATCAAATTTACTATCACTTGCCATTTTATTCACACATGGGAAATGTGTAAATGATTTTGTTTTTATATGTGACACACACATCCTCAATTTTGCTTTGAATGATTTTTGTACAACCGATCTCTGAGCCGATCATTTCATTAACCGATGATTTGACATCTCTGTTTTTCCCCTGTAACTCTAGATTTAAAACGTTACTCAACGCAGTAAATAATAAAACATGTAAAAGAAATCGGACATTCAAAAAGAAGTCAGGCGTATTCCAACACCTTAGAATACGCATGTGCGCCAGCGGCCACAGGGTTTAGAACCGATGTTCTACATGTTTGTGAATTTAAAAATTAAAAATATTTTTATCAAACATATATTAGTTAATAGAGCGATTAACTATGACTTTTTAAAGTTTTTATTACTTTAGTTTAAAACTCGGTGTGGTCTAAAAGATGGAAAATTAACAGCTAAAGTTTATTTAATAAATACATTGTTTAAGAAGCTAAATAATGCAAAATTACTTTTTAAAATGTTATTTTGCTTTATGCATTTAAGTCACAGTTTGACTTTAACTATTAAAGAAATAAATATTTGGGGAATGATTCATTATTCAAATAAGGCTTTTGAACAACTACACATTAATTATGAGAATCAAATAGCGTGAAAAAGTAAATGTCCATTTAAATATATTTTTCTACTTTTAATTGCTAAAAAATGAAATGTAGAGTGAAGAAAAAAGAACGTTTTGCCAGGACCTTACAAATATCTACACAATCTCCCTTTTTCTGTTCAGCAATAAAATGTGCTCCTAATTTGAATGTTTTACTGCAAAAAGGCCTTAAATCAGATCAACGAATGTCTACCAGCAAAAATTTGCGCAACTGTAAGAAAAAGCAATGATTTTCGGTGGAAAATAAATGGAATTACTTAAGTTCTTCTTTTTCAGAAAACCAAATTAGCTGAGTTCGGTGAAAAGAGGACGACATAAAAGAAAAAGGAACGAAAGAAGTTTGGGCCTCCTAATAGGATCGTTAATATACTACATTCACGGTTACATTTTGAAAACCAACTATCTTTGGGAGCAATGCATTCTCCTAGGTTTCGAGCAATCATTTCACTTTTTATCTTATTGATATTATAAATTATTGCTCCTGAAGAAAAGAATATAGAAATATAGAATATCACATCGAGCCAAAAATTATTTCAAATGTTCTTTGATTAATATCAAATTATACGAGGAATTCAGTCCAGAATCAGACTGCAGGTATTTTGAAAAAAAAATTAACGTTGTTGAACTAATTTTGAAGATTAGGTTTTTTGTCCCGCAAATCATTTCTCATATCTGATTTAATTAGCCTTTAATAACAGGATTTAACCTGAAAAAATTATCAACAGAATGTACAAGTAGAAATGGGAAAACATACTATTTATGTAAAGTGCTCCTAAATGCTTTACTCATAATATTCATATCTAATTATAATGTAGTCTTAACCAAATAAGAACTGAATATAAGAACATAGTCAAAAGCAGTATAAGACCTAAATATATTGTAAATTTATGTAAACAAATCCATGCCTGTGAAATTCTAAAAA
This sequence comes from Dolomedes plantarius, assembly GCA_907164885.2. Classification (NCBI taxonomy): domain Eukaryota; kingdom Metazoa; phylum Arthropoda; class Arachnida; order Araneae; family Dolomedidae; genus Dolomedes; species Dolomedes plantarius. The sequence goes on from OU015494.1 coordinate 202,592,538, forward strand.
TTCCTTACACTGCAAATTTAGTTAATTCTCGTTAACAAGTAAATCTCATGATAAATTATTAGACTAATTCCTATTTGTCAATTTCAAATTCCTATCCTAAATGTACTGATTAGCTTCTTGCTACAATGAATTTAATGAGTTAAAATTTATTATAAAAAAGTAAAATTATCACAGAGTATAGAACTACAAACGCAAATACTAAATATTTTAGGCATTACGAAAGTGAGAAATTCTCCCTCTACATGAGGAATTCACTGGATTCTAAAATACAAATACGTTATATCATCACCTAAGCCGGATCATGATTGCTAAAATAACTATTTTTGATAGGGGATGCATTTGTCCTTTTTTGCAACAATGTCTTCCTAAGCCATTATATTTCATATTTATATATTTCTGTTTTCGAAAATATTTACAAATTTTCTGTTCCAAGAGAACAGACACAAAACATCAAAGGCTGGTCAGTTGTGGATAGTCACTAGTACGAAAAAGTTATATTTCTTATATTCTCTTAACACCTAATGTCCTTTTAATTTGAAGATAACCATTACAGTGATTTCCGCTTATAAGAATCACGTTTGTTATTACTGTTTTTGATTCTTATAAGCGGTTGATTCTTATAGCCGAAATTTAGGCTTTGGGACAGGCACACACACACACACCTACATATACATATATTAGATAATTTACCATAAAATACTCTTAAATTTACATTAATTATCATTTATTAAAATTATTTTTTATAGTTTTAAAAATGAAACTTAATTTTTAGACCTATAAGTAGATACACATGATTATAGTAAGAGAAGAAAAAAAATACAATATTTGTTACAAGTTACAACATACCTGCTTAACAGTTTTAACATTTCAACTACAGGAAGGGAGCAAGAAAAAGTTTTCTATGGTAGTTTAACGTAATGAAGTTTTCAGAGGGCTGTTTATACCTCCTTTAATACTTATAGTCTCAGACGAAGATTCACCTTCTAGCTTACGTTTCTCGGTTTGATAACGTGCTGAATCTACTAATGTCACGTGTGCCTGAATGATAGTGGACACTTCGCCGAAGATTTATGTGCTTTAGGGTCCAGGAAGCCGCAACCAGGATGTGGGAAAAAAGAGTCCCTATTTTTGTTTGTCAGTTGAGAAAAGTGAAATCGGACTCGGACGGGTAAAGATGCCCCCCGGGTCAAGCTAATAGGACTGTGTTGTGGTAAAGCGTTTAAGGGGAAACTATTATGTTATGTCTAACAAAGAAAGGGGTGAATTTTACGACTATATTCCATCCCATCTTATCACTCTTTCTTTTTTTAAAAAAAGAAAGAACATCGTGCCTTTTGAGGGTTTAAGTGACTTTTTTGGAAAAATGAAAGGAAAGCGAAGAGTGTAAACTGATTCTTAAAACCGGTGGATTGATTCTTTAAAGCGAAAATTTTAACATGGAAATAATACATTTGTTTTTGTTTTCGCGATATTGATTCTTATAAACGGTTGATTCTTATAACCAGCGATCACTATAAGCGGTGGTTACTGTATATTCTATGTGTCGTACTTACATTACCTGTTTTTTATATGAGTGTTCACTCTAAGTATTCTTTCAAAACTGTTTATAATAAAAATAATAGTAATAATACAATGATTGGCAAGACAAATAAACTGTAAAGAGCTCATAATACTTTGTTACGGATTAATGAATCCGTAACAAATTATTATGACCGTTGACGAGTATTATGCTCCGTTGACGAGTGTCAAGAATAACGTCGTTACATTAAAACAATAGACTGGTACGTAAGGAAATTTTAACCGAGATCCGATTTTAAATATAGGTATACCGGTTCGTTTACATCATTTGTTCAACACTTTGTTTCTTTTATTTTTTGCAAAACTAAATTAGTCCAACTTATAGATGAGTCAGATAATATTTAACCTTTTAAAATCTAGATTGGGAAGGAAAATATATAAGAAAAAGCTTGTCTAGCTATCGCTTATTGGGATTAATTGACCTTGAGATATTTTTGACCTTCTTTGTACAAATTATACATAAAAAAGGATTAGATGAAATATCAAAGTTCTTACTGTAGCATATTTCGAGACATTAACAGAAATGTATTTCACGTATAAAAATAACACTTGAATTGAGAGAATTTATACCAATAATAAGTTAGTTTCCAAGTAAAGAATCCTTTCTACCATTGATGATCACTGAAGAAGTGAAAAATGATCCACTTTAAGTATGTGTCACACCTATCAATTAGTATATACGGCTATATGGCAAAATTCTTTAACGGCTGAAGTGAGAAAACTATGTAGTTTTGTTTTGCATACTGATACGGATTAAATTGACAAGAAACATGGGAAGTGATAATTTTTCAAACTGTTCTTTAGAATTAGGGGGGCATTATAAGGTAATAATAAAGCGTCTACGTGTGAGTGAGAGGCGAACGAAAATAAGATAATTACAAACGGTGTTTTGAGTGGAGTAAAAGTGGACACATATAAATAGACAGTAGGTCTCAGTACATATTAACGGCAATTATAGCTCATAGTCAATTCTTAAAGTATTTAGGTTCTGAATTTTTAACTAGAGTACATTGTTAGTTTGGCGGTTTCGAGAGCTTCTGTTGTCTTTTGCAATACAAGGGGTAAACGGACAGTGATCTAGCAAATGTACAAGCATTAAAGTTTGAAAACACATGCTGAGGTTTGCCGAGAATAATAAATAATTCATTTCTCTCGTTAGTGGCAAATTACTCACGCACGGAATGCGTTTAAAAGCGATTTCCTTTTTGAAGGAAGGATTTTTCCTTAAATATGTAACAATAAATGACATTGCAACACCAGAAGTGGAACTCAATACCTGGGCTATGATAAAATCCAAAGTTAAGTAGTAGGCAGCTAATTCGGTCGGCTGTTCATTGATGTCAAGCATATCAGGAAATTAGACAATTCAATCTTAATTTAATGCAACAATTCCCTGGCCATATTTTTTCGCTCATATTTTTCTCCACGTTTAAAACAACTTGATATTTTAGGAACCCAGATCAAGAGTTTCTGTTTTATGAACAGGTTGACTATACAGTTGCACTACTTACTCATGCTGCGATCTACACTGTGAAGCACCATAAAATATTACTTCTCGTTTAAAGAACGGATAAAACTTTATAAATATTATCTCCCCATTTCTGACTGACATATAACATTTATTTTATACCCAATAAGCATTTCTAATGGACTAGACGGCATTTAAATTTTAAACTGCGTGGTTAAAGCAAAACAAATCCATTCCTTATTTTTCGACAGCCTTTAAAAGATATTACATCAGCCAACATAGCCGTCAAAATCCCGATGCGTGTTTAAGAAAAAGCGAAGATTCGAAGTTAAATGGAATTTTCAAGTCCTTCGACCTGTTAAGAAACCAAATTAGCGTGGTGCAAGGAATTCAAGGAGAAGGAAAAGAAGGGGTGGGGAGACTCTAAATTCAATCAGTAGATGCCGCTTCCCAGTCAAAAAAAAAGGAGACTGCTAATATACTTTAGCTGCCATTTTATTTAGTATTGAACTTGTGGATTTCAAAGTAAAAAAATATTGTCTGCAAATTTTGTCGCTGTTGTTATTACCATGAATTTAAAGAATTAATAGTTTCGTTCCATGATTTTGACAATATTCTTAAATCATATGGAATCTTTTTATCAGTATAGCTTATGATATATAACGTGATAAAATTGCATTGACAAAAAGCCTTTTTTTCATTATTGGTAATATATCGGTACATGGGAGAGAAAGTCATATTAAAAGAAAAAGGACTCAGTGACACCGAAAACAGAAAGTAAAAACTGAACAGCTATATATATTCGAGCTATATATATTCACACTGGCTGGCACACACACACATAATATATATATATATATATATATATATATATATATATATATATATATATATATATATATATATATATATATATATATACAGAGGCTGTTCACACATTTTTTAGACGATGTATATTGTATTCACGAAACTAAATTACATAAAATTCTTGTGTTTTAAATGTTCTATTTGACATCCCTTATTCTGAACTATCTTTCGACACCGCAATTTCCAGGATAATAATGCCTTTTGAAGTGTCAGAAGAGGTATTCTATCCCATTCCTCCTGAACAGCTTTCAAGAGTCCTGTAAGGGTTTTGGGACGACGTTTGGATAATGCAGATTTTAAAAGTCCGAAAGCACAAAAATCCATAGGTGATACATCGGGAGATTTAGTAGGGATATCAGTGAAGGGTATGGCCTTGATACCAGTTTTTTGTTCCATTTCTTTTAGGAAATTTACAGTGGATTTTGATGTGTGACTGCTAGCTTTGTCCTGATGGAGTCTCACAGATTGATGGCACTGTGGGTAAAGCGATGGTATTTCATTCAGAAAAATTGGCGATAAAATATGTTCCTGATAGTATTTGGAGTTAATCTTGACATTTTTTTACACTCTCTTTATTTTTAACTTGCCATTATAAGTAAAACCAGCAACAATCATGAATCCCTTAGAAAAACTTTCTTTCGGTTCTTTGAACCATGTACTTAAATTTTTTTCTCCCCTTTTATGATAATAAATGGCTCTTTTTTTGTTGCAATCATTTAAATACACCCATGATTCATCTATTGTCACAATTGTTTTCCATTTTTCTTTGGATAAGTGTTTCTCATATAGAATTCTGCAGCGTGTCCTGCGTTCAGCGATATGATTTGGAAGAAGACTATGCACATTGCGTTTTTTCGCTTTCTTAAGATTTAAATCAACGTTTATTATTTTGTTTACAGTGGACACCGAGCATTTTAATGATTTTGCAACTGTCCTTTAACTAGGGGGATTTTCTTTTAACATTAAACAACATACCTTTGCAATAGTCGAAGATGTCCGTTTTTTCCTTGGATACTTGTTTGGAATTTTTGTCCCACTTGAGGCTCCAATTTGACTTTTATTTCCTTTCTTGTTGACGATATTACCTGTCGACGCTTTAGATATCACAAGACCATGACTCTCACATCGTTTTTGGATAACGGAGTATGCATATTTCTCTTCGGAAAGAGCATAAATGTAGCCTTCGAACCACTGCTTTCTTAAAAACTCAATTTTGAATAAAAACAAAACTTTCAAGCCGGAGACGATAGTTTTGACTTTTAAAAACATAGTACAATTGCAATTATTTCTTTTGCAGTAAACGATTTTTTATTACCGTTTACCAAAATCGTCTAAAAAATGTGCGAACAGCCTCTGTATATGTGTGTGTGTATGCATTATACACTGCTGGCCACCCAAATTGCAACACCAAGAAAGACAAGAGATATCACAACAAAATTTATTTTGTAGATAACATGTTGACCAAGTATCAAATGATTAAATTTATAGACTTTTGTGAAGTGTGGTTCCTGCCAAAATCAGTAGCCAGAGTAGCCGCCATTGTTGGAGATCACCGCTGCCACACGCCTCGGCATTGATTCAAAGAGACTTTGGATGATTTCTTGGGGTACAGCAGATCAAGCAGCTTTCACGTTGCCTAAGTTGATCTGCTGTGGCAGCTGGGGATGGAATCTGGGTCAATCGTAGAGCAACCATGGACCACATTTTTTTCTATCGGCGAAAGATCCGGAGAGCGAGGCGGCCAGGGAAGAAATTCAATCTGGCGATTGACGAAGCGCCGTTGGACTATGCGTGCCACGTGTGGTCGCGCATTATCCTGTTGAAATATGGCTGTGGGCAAGCCCTGAAGGCAAGGAAGGACAACTGGCTCCAACACCTCGGAGATGTAGTGCTGGCTGTTTAATGTACCGGCAATGCGTACTAGAGGTGTGCGAGAGTGATATCCAATACCGCCCCATACCATAATACCCGGTGCAGGACCAGTGTGGCGGTGCATAACGCAGCTGTTCAGCATCCTCTCTTCACGGTGTCTCCAGACTCGAATGGGACCATCGTGGTGTTGCAGACAGAAGCGTGACTCGTCAGTAAAGACAATTTCATTCCATTCTGCCGTCCACATCCTTCTGTCATCGCACCATTGGCGGCGGAGACGTCTGTGGTTCTGCGTCAAGGGTAGACAAAGCAATGGACGTCTTGCGGACAGACCACTCTGCTGTAAACGGCGTCGAATGGTACGCGCAGACACTGAATGATGTGTTACAGACTGCATGTGCTGTGCTATGGTTCGTGATGTGACTGAGCGATCCGTCACTGCCATGCGCACAATTTGCTTGTCATCACTTGAAGTGGTGCGCTGAGGTGGATGCGATCGAACACGCCGGTCCGTCGTACCCTCCTGCATCCAACGATCACATATCCGCATTACAGTTGTTTGGTTTCGTCCAACACGACTACCGATTCCCCTGAAAGATAATCCACAATCTCGGTAGGCCACTATCCTTTCTCTGTCGAACTCGGATACTTGATCAAAAGATGATCCTGTTTTCGACGAGGCATAATTGATCGTTTTATTTGAAAAAACCACAAGAAAACCACAATTGCCGAACTTGAAATCGTCGAAATCTCCAAGCCTTAAATAGCGCTTTGAAGTGGCGCCACAGGCGCGCGTGATGTGCGTCTGCGCTGAAATTCTAATCATTTGCATATCTAAACTCCGCTAATACATGTTGTAAATTTCATGTTATTTGCATGTTTCCTTCAGGGTGTTGCATTTACAGTGGCCAGCAGTGTATATACAGGTGGTTATCAAAATATTGGGAACATCTATCAATATTAGTGGTGCTGAGGAATGTACTTCGTATTCCTTAAAAAACAAGTCTGGCCACCTGTATTTTATTATATAATATAGTGTATGTATTATTCTACTGTCAGGTAGCAGTAATGAAGCTAAGAGCATCTTGCTTTTCGGTGGAACAGAGCAAAATGTCAAATCTTGCAGACCTTGCGAAAAGGGCAAATTGTTGGAGCGCATTTAAATTGGAGTATCTGTTACTGAAACCCGCAGGCTAATGGGTGCTTTTCGAGCTGTGGTATCGAAAGTCATGATAGCATACAGAGTGCACGGAAAAACATCCTTTGCCAAACAGAATAGTGGACGAAATGGGGAGCTGAGTGAAAGAGACGGACGAGGTATTGAAGCGGATTTTGACATAAAGAAAGAAAACAACTGCATCCAAAATGACTGAAGAGCTCAATCTGCATCTGCATGTTCCAGTATCAACCATTTGACGTAGGACGGAACTTCACAAACAAAGCATTTACGGAAGAGTAGCTATTCCCAATCCCCTTATAATAGATGCCAATGCAAAATATCGTCCACAATGGTGCTACGAGCGCAAATCCTGGCCGGGTAATATGCCGAAAAATGGCGTTTGGTCCGACGAATCATTGTTCACATTGTTCCTCGCAACAGGACGTGCGTATGTCTGGAGAACACCTACACAAGCGTGAGATTCTGGCTGTCTCATCTCAATTGTCCATCATGAAGGTAGATCCATCAGGGTTTTGGATGACATCTCATGGTTTTCTTCAGGCCCTATTGTAACCCTAAAAGGGAGATTGAATGGGAAGGACTATGTCGAAATTTAAGCTCACTAGTCCATCCTATAGAGCAAACATTGTTTCTTGCAGGAGATGGCATTCGACTGGATGATAATCCCCCTATACATACAGCTAAATCTATCAAGTATTGGTTTGAAGATTATGAAAAAGAAGTCAAATATCTTCGACTGTATATCATCCAACCACTGTGATCTGTATAAGCGGATAGAGCCAGGTATTGATATCCACCACAGCATCTCTACGGGAACTTTCATGATTTTTCCCTGAAAAATGGTATAATATACTCTTAACCACTATTCATTAGTTGTATAATCCAATTCCAAGGTGAATTAGGTGGTATTACATGACAAATGTGCTCCTTCGCCGTATTAATGAAGATTTTCATGATGTTTCCTAGTGTTTCCATTATTTTGATAACCACCTGTATATACATACATACATACATATATATATATATATATATATATATATATATATATATATGTAAGGAAAAAACGTAAAACTAAAATATAGGGGGGGGGGCTTTTGTTTTGGAAAAAGGTGAATTGGCAATCAAAAATTATTTACTCTCGAAAGTTCGGCATAAAAAGAAGAAGGGTTGTTAATAGCAAAAACTATCAATAGGGGTCGCCACTGGACGGGTATCTTTCAGAAGAGAGATATTTTTCAGGAGAAGCAAGTTACGTAAGGAGATTACATAAGAGAAGTTTGGAGAACATTCGATTGAAGAGTCAGCTAAAAGATTGGGCGGGAGTTTAACAAAGAAAATCTAGTTTGTCGGCACTTAGGTTTGAGAGAGGTAACACGTACGTCTTCATGAGAGATTTTGAATGGGGTGGTTTGCTGAATTTTGTCGGAGCTCTGGATAACTTGTGATGGAATAAAAACCAGTCAACGGAGCCATGTCTTGTATCTTTATTTCGGTGCACGATTGCATTTTATTAATTAATAATCCATGACAACGAACTCTGTCATATATATATATATATATATATATATATATATATATATATACCCGACTCTATTTTTGCACGGGGGATACGCTCCACAGACTACGGGCAAAACAAAAAATACCGTGTATAAGAAGATATAAAAATTGGATATAGGTTCCATCCAAATATACTTACTAAAAAAATGTTAATTTTCCTACGTACTCGACTGAACTTAATCCGTTTGACATCTCGGCTCCCTCCGCTTTTGCATGTCAATAGAGAATCCACAAATCTTATTTGAATTATGTTTGTATGGGTTATTTTTTAAATTGTAATAGTGTGGCAGTCGCAAGTGCATAAAAATAAATTGAATTTATTTTTTATTTATACATACATACATATAACATTCAGTCATTCTTTGTCACTACTAGAAAATAAACTTGACGTTTACTATTGTATTTAGGTGGCCAAAAATCGCTCTCGTCACTGGAAATATTGACTGGCGATAAGATAAAATTAACATATTCTTTTTCTTTTGTTTTACTGGTTTTGAATCCGATTTCGATTATCAAACACTGTGATTTATTTTTTGTTAGTTCTTTATATGATTCTTTATAACGTGTCATAATCATTTTTTAAATCACGTTGGAATGGCACGGCTCATTTGACATTGGGATGATTAAACTATTTTCAAGTTAATTGGCTAGTTGGAGGCCTTCTAGATTAGTACTTGCTGATAGTGGAACCACACCTACATCATATGTGCTCTAAACTAACGTGAAATCATCTACATTCTCTGAAAAACTCTCTATAATTTGTTTTTCATTAATAATTTTGTCAATTGTTAATTCTGAAATATCTTCAAGTGTTAATTTTTCAAAGCCCTCTCTGTCAATCTTATGTGACGAAGTGATGATATCACAATGCAATTCGTTCATATTTATATTAGATACAAGATTTTTAGTCTTTACAAATTCTGGATAAAGTGATCTCCAGCATGTAGGGTGGATGTATTTTTATATTAGTCTCATTGTGTGGTGATCTCCCGGTTATCACACAATGAAACATAGATTTCTGAACGAAACGTTCCGGGAATAATGAGCTACCTGTATGAGCTGAAAGAGCAAGGACGCAAAAGCCATTGGCCTTAAGATCTGAGAAATGTAACGCTCTCTGTTCAGATCACCGACGACTTGAACAAGAGATGTTCGTGCCGTGCACCCAATGGCTGTCCCATACCATCACACCAGGTGCAGGACCTGTATGACGATATTGAATAAAAGCTGGCCACGTGCGTTCTCCTCTGTGTCTCCAGACACTGATACGTCCCTCATGATGCTGCAGACATAACCGGGACAAGTCTTAAAAGACGACATGCTGTGCCACTGCTGTATCTAGTTTTGTCGTTGGTGCACTGTCGCCGCGCGTATCTTTACTGCAGTGTCAAGGGAAGCCTGTAAAGTATACATAAGATTCGATTCACAAGAATCGAACTTTTGAGTGAATGAATTAAAGAAGCTGCTTGAGATATGCTAATTTCGGCATACGCGCATGGTATAAATACCAAGCAGCTTGATTAATACTCGGGTAGAAAAGGAGGTTTTGTTAAGGTTGATAGATAAGCGAGTTAAGGGAGCTGCGAGGAAAGCAGCTCCTGGTGCTATCCTGCGCTAGTGCTTAGGGGGGCCCAAAGTTTACGTAGCAGTACTGCTGGTTTGACTGTCTGCTGGTTTGTGAGTATTTGCAATGTGTATTTTTATTGAATGCTAATATATATTCCGTAGAAGTAGTACGTATGCTTATTGCTGTAAAAGCAAATTCTATATGTGTAACGAATTCAATAAACATTGTTTCATGTATAAACTGTGTTTGTATCCAATTCATTTAGAGTGCCACTTCAAATTATATACACCCAAGTCTGGGTAGAAGTGAGCTATACTCTACAAAGCACAATAATGGTCGCCGTGAAGACAGTCCGTGCTGCTCCAAACGCCGCCGCACTGTCCGTGCGGATACTTGTGCTGCAAACAAGCCCATTTCCTGACTCAAGGTCCTTTATGTGGCTGTACGATCCGGCAAGGCCGACCTGACAACATATATGTCCTCTCGGGCATTAGTGGCGGGAGGCCGTTGCGATCCTTAATGGCGTTCAGTATGACCCTTCTGAACCAATCGAGTACATATTCGCATGACAGTCGTTGGAATATGACCAACGCGAGTAGCAATATCACGGAACAATAAACCGCACTCTCGATAGGCCACGATTCTGCCGCTATCGAATTCCCACACGTGCTGCTAGCCCTTTCTCCTTCTTATACGAGGCACAATACGATCTTCTCACAAACAACCCACATTAAAATGCAATTTCCGAATGAGAAACTCGCTGCGTAACTTTCCTTTTATACATAGTTTGAGATGTTGTTTCTCCCTCTTCAGTCGTTCGATTGCGCTTAAATGCTAATCATTTGCATATCCCTGCATCGTCTTCCTTACATGCGAATTTGACGTTTGTACCATCCTTCCTTCGTGATGTTGCAATTTTAATCGACAGTAGTGTATATATATATATGTAATGTCGTGTAAATAGTGTGTGTTATTTGAGACTAAATCGTCGAGAGGAGAAATCAGAATTATTTCTCCACTATAATCATGCTAATATGCAGATCGTCACAATAGCAAGGAACTTTAAACGAACTCCATTTTAAGTATTTTGAAGAGATTTCTGGATATTGCAGAGGAATGTTGCAAATTTTCTTGAAAGAAACTATGTATGTTAATCTTACATGAAATTAGCCATTGCTGTTTAAATTATCAGAGAAATATGTGTGAACGTATATAGTCTAGAAACACTGTTTTTTTAAACAGGCCTCGTTAGAATGTAACTTGAACATTTTTGAACTGCCTGAATTACCTTTTTATCCTCATACGAGGGTTGAAAATGATTTTCTAACTATTTTTGTAACTTGATATTAAAATTCATAGTTTTTAATGAGTGCCAATTTGTATTATTACTTAAAGTACAATTTCCTGCTGTTAGTATATATGACATTTCTATGAAGGATTGTTAGCTGAGGTAAGAAATTTTAATATCAAATATATTTTCTAAGCATATAAAATGTTACTATATTACATCTTATATCATGGCATGGATGAATGGCATAGGAATGTTCTCAGTGGTTAGTAGATCGGCGTGAGATACCAAATATGGTGGGTGAAATTTTTTAACTGGTCATATTTTCTTTTTCCTTGAAACATTGTTTGTTTCGAATCATTACGGTAATGTTTTGATACTCAAGTTAGGCTTACTGTTGATAACTTTTTCAGAAAGCTTCAAAACGAGTCGCGGCTCTCGAACTATTTTAATGAATAAGTAAATATAAATGAGTAGTGATATTATCATCTACATCATAAAGTTTCTCAACCTCATACGGGCAGAAATATAAGGTTGATATACGAATATGAAATAACGTATACGAATGAAATAACGTCAATATAAACGTAATACTAATGAAACAACGTAAACGTAAACGTAATACGAATTAAGGCGGCAATGGACCTTCAGATTGACAAAAATATGTCCCCAAAACGATTTTTTTTTCTTTCAGAAAATGATTCTGCAACTCATCAGTGTTAAATTTAAAAAAAAGTGTGTTGATCCGATCATTATTCACCGAGTTATAAATATTTTTCAAACGTAAACAATGGAAATGTTACGTTAAATTAAAACATTAAATGCTATTTTCTGAAAACAAATTTTCATGTCGTTTCGGTAAGTTTAAAATGTTACATGCGTCATAATTTTTCTTGAATTTTCATAAAATTTCATAAAATGATTATTTATATATGTTAGAATAAAACTTAGTAATAAATTCACTATACTATTTTAAAACAACTTAAAATTTTTACAATAAAAAATATTTGATAAAATTTTGCATAAAATGACTTATTTTTATCGATTTTTTTTCTAGATTTTATAAATATGACGGTAAATCAAATATTTATAGTAACTTTTATTATAAATATATACAGCTAGCTTAAGAAAGGTAACTAGATATCTCAGACAAAAATTGATGCGCATGGAGCATTTTTAAATAGAGTAATTAACAAACTGATTTAAATTAATATCTTAATTAATTACGTTCTGATTTTTTTTTAATTTAGCATTTTCATCTCTAAACAACACTATATAAGTATACAAAATTTCATAGCAATTGGTTGATAAATAAAAAAAATGTTTTTCACAGTCCATTGTCGCCTTAAATAACGTAAATTTCAGTCATTTTATTTAACCAAAAATAGGATTTAAGAGAAATTACTTTTCTTGTTTAGTAATTTTTTGCACCAAAGTACCTAGTTTTCCTCGCTTTTCACACTTTAAAGCTAATTTTAAAAATAGCGTAATAGTAAAGTAATATTTGTTTAGTTATCCCACCAAAGCTCCAATAATTTGATGTTCTTATTAAAATCTTTTACAATTACATATTGGCATAAATTGTTCAGAAAATCCTGGTTAGATAAGTATAAAATTGTAAGTTAAACTGTATGAATGAATGATTGGGATAGATAAAAGTTTCATATTTAATATATTTTATTATGTGCCATTTTAAAAGCTATTGATGTCATGCCAAAAGACAATACCATATTTATACGTGAAGTATATTACTGTTGAAAATATCTTCATTGATTGTATTTTTCAATTCCTACTATTAGTTCACACTCTCTCTATATATATCTTGTTCAAATTTTCAATCGTTAATAAAAGTACTTTTTATTCATCCAAACAAGTTCAAATACATTTTTTTAAACTTGTAGTGGATGACACTTGATGTTAATACAGTTTTTTCACATATTAATTCATTAATTAAATTTAATTAATCAATTTTAGTTTTAGACCTAGAGCGTCTCTTGCTCTTGAATAATAATTTCCCTCTTGTTACTGTGTAAACGGTAGCACTGCGGTATCGCGGGCTTTCCCGTCCTGTAGGTTGGGAGATCGAATCCCCAACCTGACAAACTTTTTCTCTCTCTTTCCCCCCCCCCCCCCCTCCTAATCTCGCACAGTATGCAAGGTTCTGGCAGGCAATCCTTTTTTTCAATTCCTACTATTAGTTCACACTCAAAATTTTCTTTGTTGACCTAAGTAGGAATTAACTTTAAAAATTTTTTTATATATTACTTGTTATTCAATAATGTGCAATAAAAGCAACTTTTTTAATAACATCGTAATTATTTTACAGATTTGTAATTTTATTAGTTGGAAAAAAATAAGTGATATTGAAATAGATCCAAATTTATTGCAACCAAATTATGTTATTTTCCCCATTTTTCCAGATACTTTATAAATATCGTTTACTGTAAACAAAATCATTGTTTCTATCTCATTAAAATAAAATAAAAATGTTTCTCGGTTGTACATTTATTTCCACCTTCCAAATCGATAATCTGTCACTTCTCGCGATAAAGTAAAATGTTCTTCGTAAACTCTGTTAGCGTTTTCTTTTGTTGTAATATTTTTACAGAAACTTTATTCTGCTATACAGTTTCCCATGAAGAATAAAAAGAAAAATGTTTCTTTCTCTTTAATGTCCTTTTTATTCTTTAGAGGATGTAGATAAATCCGAACGTATAAAGCGGGGAAGATATAGAAAGGAAAATATTTGCATCCGCTCTACTGAATATTACTTGAAACATTTGCGTTCAAAAAATGTTTATTGGAGTATGCACTTTGAAAGAGCTACACACCATTTCGGAAACATACGCATCGTAAGATGAAAACAGGAATTGTCTCAGGCGAAAAAACAAAACTGGCATTTCGATTCTGTTATTACGGTGGAATGCTGTAGCACAGAGATGCGTCAGTTTAGAGGCAGCTGAATTCGTATATTTAATTGGAGAAGCATTTTCACATAGTAATATTTTATTTCAGTTAAGCTTTTAAAAACGTTTTTCCACCAATTGATAATCCCGAGATGAACAGCAGGTGGTTATTTTCAAGGCATTCCATAGTGAAAACAGTTTTAAAAAATTATTTCACTTTTAACTGTGATTAGTTTTTGAATATAACTTCAGCTAGTTTAAAGAACTAGTCATCATTCCAGTGGCTATTGACATCTCGAATAAATTACCACGTTAAAGACTAATGAAATAGTTGAAATATACCAAAAATTAATTTAATTTACAAATTATTCAAAACGATTCAAAGCGCTTGATATGTTTTAACTAATTTGTAAAATGTTCATATTATATGGATAATTTGGTTGTTTATTTTAGTGAGAGAATTTTTTTATTAAATTTTTGGGCAGAACATGTATGGATGCGATGATTAAAATTGAATTTGAAAGGTATATTTCGCATATTCCTACAGCAGTCTTGGTCAGCTTTTAAACTCGTAATCGAGTCTTTCACGTATTAATTAAAGATACATTGAGTTGAAGAGTCCGTGATATTGATAAATTTTTGGTGTCTGAATATGTAAGCAATGCATGTCTGTTATGTTTTCTGATCATCGGAATCTTTTTATATAAATTCACAAAGAAAGTTAAAAAATAATAATTACTGAAGAAACCTTTTGTTAAAATTAGAAAATGATAAAATAAAAACCTTTACAAAATAAAAATTTTGGGTCAACAGGTACATAAAGCTGATTGCCAGATATTTTTCTGTTCATGCGTATTTTATTTCATTAGTTATAGTTTAAAGTGAGAGCCTTAGACAAGTACATGATCAAGAATTTTCACTTCATTGTTTAAAGATGTCTCGTTAGCCAGGCGTTGGTTCTACTCCCAAGTAAGTAAAGATGAGTAAGAATTAGCTCTGCAAAATTGAAGCTACTTTGTAGTTCCAGATAAACGGCGTTATAAGCAATTTAACAATGACGTAGAAATTTATTATACGGAGATATATTGACTCTCGTTCGATTATATTTTTTCGTTGTTGTTTCGGGAAGATTTACAATATTATTCCTTTACTTTGTTAAAAGTCTTTATATTTAAAGAAAAGTACATAGAAAAGATACTTTAGAAAAGTATTCGAAAAAGAAACAATTTTCTGGATGATTTTCGTACCTGGATATTCTGAGCGGCAAAAAATATTGTTTAAACACCATAATGTCGTTACGTATAATGTAATTACGGCTATATAAGATATACAATCAAAACTAATACATGTGCTGAATGTATATGTGATAACGTTATATACAGACAAATCAGCATACAAGTATTTGTGTGCATGTGAATGGAAACATACAAACGTACATACATACTATAAATGTATGTACGTTTGTAATACAATTCTATAAATGTATCTATTGACTTTTAGTACAATCTTAAATTCAATAATTATAATTATTATAATTATTTATAATTATAATAATTATAAATAATTATAATTATTTCCTTAAAAATCCTTAATAAAGAAATGTTATTTATCATAAATACAGAACCAAGGGAAGTCTGGGAACAAATTGAACTTTAAGAAACATATTAAATGCATTTCATTTCTGATATATAAGTACACTTCTTCTTGAGAAGTCAAACCATATACTGATCGTGTAGTCACCCATTATTTGGGGACATTTTGGTATGTATTTACATGGGAAGAACATAGAAATTTTTGAATATGCAGAATAGCGATAGGGGTCATTTTGCTAAAAA
This sequence comes from Dolomedes plantarius, assembly GCA_907164885.2. Taxonomy (NCBI): domain Eukaryota; kingdom Metazoa; phylum Arthropoda; class Arachnida; order Araneae; family Dolomedidae; genus Dolomedes; species Dolomedes plantarius. Next base: position 202,608,656 of record OU015494.1, read on the forward strand.
CTGAATCTTTTGAACGCTATCGTTTCTATTGGCCAATTTGTGTGAATTATACAAGTCAATACATTAATGCATGATATTTTGTGACATTTTGCAAAATAATATATTACACTGCTACGATTCAACGCTTTTGAGCATTTCTGATTGCTATGACACTTCTTAGTAAAGAGAAGAAAATGTTTTTGGACAGTGAAAATGCACACAAATTAAAGTTCATTTTTCGAGCTATGGCAGCTTTTAAATTTACTTGGTCGAAAAGGTATTTAAGGTATAAATTAAGAATCCAGTGAGTGAAAAAAAGTGCTTGTCTTACAAATGAATGAGGAAAACAACCCACCAGAAAACTTTACTGCTATATAATGAGTAATGTACTAGTCTGGTTAATTTTTTTAGAAACATTTTCTTATTGAGTGCCTAATCTTCCTCTCCACTTTCTTAAATTGATATATTCCCATGTCATTGAGAGTTACAAGAATTTGAAATTTGACAAAATGTCTACTAAAGGTAATATTTGAATACAGTACTCTGCCCTATTTAGTTTTGGTAAAACGTTTCAGTAGGGCTGCATGGAACTTCATTGTTTAGGAGAGAGAGGGAAAGCAATATAAGCTGACGAGGTCAAGCAAAACATATTCGGATGATATTTAGAAAATAAAAACAATCCTACTAATTGGCACACAAAAAAAAATTTATCGAAAACAAACTGATAAAGAAGAAGCATAATAAATAATTCCAAAACATTTCATTTTTTAGATTCATCTAATGATTCTATATATAGCCTTCTTATTCCTTTGATTAATTTGCTTTAGGACTATAACTTGATATCTGAAATATTTTAAGAATCTTCTCACAAATCAATTATTCAACTATATTATTTTTTATACCGAAATAAAAATATTTTCAAATATTCTTTCTTCTTTTAAATAATATTGATAGGTTGCTTTTGGATTGGATTTCGTTCTTTTAAGATTTATAAGAGGTGTTAAATCAATTTCATGAAAACAAGGAATTTGAATCATGTTTTAGGAATTACATATATTTTATGACACATGCTTTAATTGCGGATTCCTTGTCTCAGACTGTAAAAGATAAAAGCACTTTATTGCGTCTGGTTTTTCATTTTAAGCAGGGGCTTGGGGTGCCTTGAGTGGATGGCAGATCTGTACTGTCCATCCGGCATCCCCGGGCCTTACACTAATGAACAAGTAATATAAAAACAAAATTTTTTAAAGTCAATTCCTACTTAGGTCAACAAAGAAAAATTTGAGTGTGAACTAATAGTAGGAATTGAAAAAAAGGATTGCCTGCCAGAACCTTGCCTACTGTGCGAGATTAGAAGGGGGGGGGGAAGAGAGGGAAAACATTTGTCAGGTTGGGGATTCGATCCCGCAATTTACTGGACGGGAGTAGCCCGCGCTACCGCAGTGCTGCCGTTTACAGAGTAAGAAGAGGGAAATTAATATTCAAGAGCAAGAGACGCTCTAGGTCTGAAACTAAAATCGATTAATTAAATTTAATTAATGAATTAATATTTGAAAAAACTGTATTAACATCAAGTGTCATCCACTACAAGTTTAAAAAAATATATTTGAACTTGAGTGGATGAATAAAAAGTATTTTATTAACGATTGAAAATTTGAACAAGATATATATAGCGAGAGTGTGAACTAATAGTAGGAATTGAAAAATGTCATCGAACTTGGGAAATTAATCCTCGGCTACGTATACAGGTATTGGTACGTACCGACTGGTCGACAGTTTGATCAAGGCGTATGAGCACTAGCTTTGGTCGCTGTAATTTATGAATACTTTTCATTTTAAGCATTTAAAATTCTAAGCATAAATTTAAATAAAAACAAGTGTACAGTTAAAAATTTTGAATTTGTTTTACTGCATAGAAATAATCCTAATTTAGTTCATTTCAGTATTTTTCCGAGTCTCAATTATCTTAGTTTTAGCACTTTTAATGTTTTCAAATTTAATGTTAGAAATAGAAAAAGTACCTCAAAACGAAAAAAAGCCTAAACGGAAATTTTTTACTTTAAATTTTCTTATTTTCTCACTAAGTAATATATTATATTATAATTATAAAATGAATTTATCAAGTTTTCTGTAGAATTCCATTTTTGCTTTACTTAATACATTCTAGTTGTAAAGCCTTCCCAAAATGAAATTGAAAAAATAACCTAAATAATCTCTGTTGTTCGTTCCCACTTCTAATTCCATAGATGATTAATTAAACTTTTCCATTGGTTGGATAAAAGCTCGAGGGATTAAAGAAACATTCCGGATACAGAAGTACGCGTCTTTTATCTGAATCAACATTCCACTTTTAATGAGTTGCTTATGAATCCTGTACTAATGAGAAATATTTTCTTTTGTGCATATATAATTGAAGATTTTGTTTATTTAAAGGTCTAGTAACATTGCAAGGCTTACTACATACTTGCAGATCAACTTGACTTAAAATATGATGTCGAATGTGGTAGAATGCAAACCCGTCCTCATCAAATTTTTATTAAGATTATTCTTTTACGTAGTTGACTCTTTCCCGATGACTTATGTATTACGTATTCTCTCTAACTACCGATAATATCTGAAAATAAATTTTCAAATAAGATATACAATGAAAACTATACATGTGCTGAAAGTATGTGTGATAACGTTATATACAGACAAATCAGCATACAAGTATTTGTGTGCATGTGAATGGAAACATACAAACGTACATACATACTATAAATGTATGTACGTTTGTAATACAATTCTATAAATGCATCTATTGACTTTTAGTACAATCTTAAATTCAATAATTATAATTATTATAATAACTATTAGATAATAATTATTATAAATAATTATATATTATAAATAATTATAAATAATTATAATTATTTCCTTAAAAAGCCTTAATAAAGAAATATTATTTATCATAAATATAGAACCAAGGGAAGTCTGGGAACAAATTGAACTTTAAGAAACATATTAAATGTATTTCATTTCTGATATATAAGTACACTCCTTCTTGAGAAGTCAAACCATATACTGATCGTGTAGTCACCCATTATTTGGGGACATTTTGGTATGTATTTACATGGGAAGAACACATAAATTTTTGAATATGCAGAATAGCGATAGGGGTCATTTTGCTAAAAACTGAATCTTTTGAACGCTATCGTTTCTATTGGCCTATTTGTGTGAATTATACAAGTCAATACATTAATGCATGATATTTTGTGACATTTTGCAAAATAATATATTACACTGCTACGATTCAACGCTTTTGAGCATTTCTGATTAGGGCTTTTAAATACTTGCACAGTTTTATGATTAATAATTGTTAAACTTTTGTCCGTTATACTAATTTGAATAATTTTATTTTTTCCAGATAAGGGGTTATAGATGACTTTGCTAGTCTGAAGAGGGAATAACCTTCATATCACCGAATCACCATACTTTAAATCAAAGGCATTCTATTACAGGTGAGCCAATGCTTTTTTCGAAGTATTTTCTTTAAGGTGTATCATAATTATTTTTTATGGTAGTATGAACCTGAGCAAATGCATTGCTATAACGTAATTTAATATGAGACGACGTTCAAAAATACAAATTTTTTTGTATCTTTGAGGATGAGTCATGCATTTTTGTTATTTTTTAAAGTTCACAGGTTTCGAAAAGTTCGTTTTCAAAGTTATTGTTACTATTCCCAATTTTTTAAGTATATGAAGGTACAGGGATTGTCCAAAATAATGGACACACTACGCTTAAAAAGGGAAATTTCGTTACTGCTGATTAAAGAACTAATTGCACAAATAGCCACCACTTTTTTTGTGAAATCGTTTAGCTTATGTTCTCAAGGCTGTGTTTCATTGCATTTTGAGCTGTGCTTTGCAAAAATTAGCTCAAGGTGGGGACAAAATGAGCAACCCGACAAAGATTCAAATTGTCGGTGCATGCCTATAGAGTACTTTGGCAACCTTAGTTGCAAAATTATTGGGGATATCGTGAAGTACCAAGTTCATGGTGAAACATTGTTTGCGAGGCACAATAGTGGACGGAAAATGAAACTGACTGACAGAGACAGGGGGACATTGAAAGCGATTTTTACTTCACACAGAACAGAAAGACCATTGGGTCTAAGGTGGCTTCTGTGCTTAATATGCATGTGCAGAACCCAGTATCGACTATTACAGTGAGAAAGGAACTGTATAAGTAGAATATTTACACCAGAGCTGCTTTTCCAACAATCCTTGTGTCGCTCATGAATGCAAACCGTAGAATACAGTGGTGCCAGTATCGTAAGACATGGAATGTTGGTAAATAGACACATGTATTGTTTTCAGATGAATAAAACTTCACACTATTCCCCACCACAGGACTTGTTCACGTGGGGAAAAACCGGCAGAAGCTTAAAACACAAACTCTCTACTTCCAATAATAAAACTTAGTTGAGGTCCGCCATTCATTGGGCGGTCATATTGTGGTTTTCATAGGGTCCCATTATCACCCTAAAAGGAAGGATAACTAGCAGTGACTGTTTAACCATTTTGGGCAACAGTGACACAGGCATAGTCTCCTGTAGAAGATTACACCTTTGAAGATTCACTGAGCTGGAACTGTTAAATTATGGTCTTAACAACATTATGATGAATTTGGAACCTTACCTGTCCTAAAAATCACCAGATTTAAACATTATTGAGCCATTGTGGTCTGTATTAGGAAACAGAATAAGATCCCTCTATCTTACTCCAGTATCTCTCAAGAAATTGGAGCAGTTTCTCCCTGGAGAATGTGTAGCATACAACGTACTACCGTCAAGGATTTTTATGCGTCCATTTCATGGAGGATTCAAACAGTTCGAAATACCAAATGCGCTCCATCAGGATATTAGGATATAATGGAAATACCTGCCTCTGCAAGGTATTTCCATTATTTTGGACAACCCCTCTATATCATAAACGAATAGAAGGAAGTATTTAATAATTTCACATTATTTTACGCTTTCTGAAATGGTGGAAATGTCATTTAGCTTATACATTTACCCCAGTTTCAACGTTTCATCCATCATTTTACGCATAAAATAATCCAAGTCTAGACGCTCATTCATTTAAATTGTTTTTTAGTGCCCAAAAACATGACAATATGACTCACTCATAGTAAAATTTGTGCATTTAATTTCGTAGGGTAAAATTGAATTTTACTGAATTTCAGCATAGTAAATAAAATGAGAGGCAAGTAGATTTTTAAAGAATTTTTATCTTATGACAAGAATTTTTTATTGGCAAAAAATAGGAAAAGAATAATGGGCGTGAATTCGCTATACATTTCATTGATATTTATAAAAGTGTGTCTCATTGTGTACATAGGAATTCGAACTTCTATAACTTCAATTTTTAAGTCTAACAACAGAATAAAAGGGTTGGTGGTAATTGGAAATAATCATTTAGGAATCAAATTTATAACATTCATACAGCTGAAGTTCTAAAACATGAATAATTAATGAGAAATTCATGAGAGAAGTTGGCTGATTTAAGATAATTTGAAATAAAGCATGTAAAACTAAAACATTTCGCTCGATTCTGTGACAGTGTTCTAATGATCATCAATCACGAAATATCTGTCTTTAGAAATTTTGATTTCCAGAAATCCTACATTTAATTGAACAGCATGTATCTGTTTGCTTGTTGTTGACACCGTCTGAATGCACATAATTTCCCGCTGATAGCATTAGGTATTACCCTATGTGACGTCACTTCCACTACAAAATCTCATCAATCAAATGAAAATCGCTCAATCGAAGAGAGCCTTCATTAAACTCCTCTGAATGGAATAATGAGCAAGACTCCGTTTTGACACAGATACGTTACGAGATTTATGGTACACACCGAAGATTATCACTATTCTGTGTACCACGATATGGCGAAAACGAATGTCAATGGCCGATTCTTCAATCCTTTTGGGTTTAAATGGAATAATGGGGCGTCTTTCTTAATAATCCTATTACCGTTTCTGTGACCCGAGCCACATCTTCGTGAAATTAACACTATCCGACTCAAAAATGTCCGGGGAGCTATAATTCAAAATCACATATTTCGAAATAGCAAGACGAAGATAACTTGTTAAAAGTAATTTAAAACTCAGTTAAGTTACTCCATATACAATAATATTAATTATGAGCTCACAATCCTACTGTACCAAATTATATTTATAACTAAATGTAGAAAATTGAATTCAGTTTAAATCAGAATTGGTTCATGGCATTGTAAAACTCTGTAAAAACTATATATCTCGAGAGCATTGTTCTCTTAAAAACATCTTAAAGGCATTATTATTGAAAAATCTAACTATTTGAAATTCACTAAGGCGGAGCTAACGGTAAATACACTTGATATTTTAATCTATTTCAATATTTTAATAAAATTTAAGATATTATATAGAGAACATAAACTTATATAAAATGCATATGTTCTCATATATTTTTGGAGTATTTTTCAGTCGTTAGTATTATTTAAACGACAGTTAAATCTGAAATTATCTTTAAACTTTTTTTTCCATGAGACAAAACCAGTTAGAAAAACTATTGGCTTAGCTGAACATCTCGATTCAAACAGACTTAAAAAAAGATCAGTTTATCATTATTAGTTCTTTTATATATTAATTAGCACTCTTAAGTATGTGATGTTTGTTACTCAGACAATGTCAAGTACTGTAGGTATTTCAAATTATTTTCTCTATGTATTTGAATACTTTCTTCGCACATTGGGTAATATATTCTCAGCATTTTAGAGTTCTATTTATTAAAATGTTTTGTCATTTTTCTGAATCAATCGCCTTAGGCAATAAATATCCATTTTATATTTTTGATTACACCGCATGGTCTATCAGCCAACGGTGGGCGTATAATATGCATATCTGATAAAGTAGCTCTATATTTTCGTGATGAGATCCCCTTACTTCTAAAGAAAAAAGTCTGTTTTCCTTCTTTTTTTTGCAATCATACACAAAAGAGGTAAACTTTTTCTGACTAGGAGCTCTAGAAGCTCTGTTTATCAAACTTCATTTTGAATATTCTTCATTGCAGTGACGTTGTTTGACGCCTTACTAATACTAGTGTAGAACCCTCAAACAAAATAATGTCGTCCAAAAATAGGACTCTCCATTTAGAATTTCTCAATAGGTTGGAAATGTGTCATTCAAAAATACTTTTGCTTTATTCACCCTATTTCTTCGTCATGAGGGTCTGTTAAGAGAGATTGGTCTGAAGTGCTCATAATGAAATATTTCTGTCAAGATGTACATTCAGGGAATATTATGCATTTAAACTTGGCAATTTACTTCTAACAACTGGCAAAGTTTTACATTAATATATTCATCTTCTTACAACCACTGAAATAGTGTAACGAAATTCCAAAAAGAAGAATATTAAACTGTGAAGGGATGTACGGAGTTAAAAAAATCACCGGAGTCATTTCGATTGGAATCCATTTCGGTGCAAAAGAACTCGTACGGTAATTTATGACGTCCACAATTAAGACCGCACTCGAAGCAATGCATGTGTGTGTTTTTCTTTTAAATACATATTAGGGATAGAACGATTATTTCTGGGTATAATAATGCATTTTGAACTCTGCGCCTTTAATGAGAGTAAAAAATCGTACAACTTCAGAAGACTGTCTTTTTTTATAATAAATTCATTAAATCATATGTTTGCATAACATCATAAATTCATTTTATCTAAAAAACACATTATGGATAGAATGATTATTTTTTTAAGGGGAAGTGTATATTAGATTTATTTGACCATCTAGAGATAATTATGAAACTTAGAAAATATCTTATTAATTTTCAAAATTCACGAGGAATTAAGGAAGTCATGTTAGCCCAGTAACACCTTCCTATCTGAAAATGTTTGCGGTAAGAGCTAAAATAAAGTGACAGTCAAAAAAAACAATATATTAATGAGTCGACGGGAATACACTTAATATTATAAGGACCTCAAATGTAGACATTACAACTTTTTGGTAACTGAAGAACGTTGACAGAAACTCATGCAAGCACGAGGACAAACTATAGTGGCTGAAAAATTGTCTTTTATCTATTATGTATTTCGCTTTGCCACTGTAATAACAAGTTGGCATTCTCCTGGCTATCGCAGAACTTAACTGACGGCAAACGTCTCCAATTCATCTTAGACTCGGGTGTGATTGCAACAGAAACTTCCTAATCTTCTAACGTAGTCAGAATACCCGTTTACACCTCCATCATTGATTATCATTTGTAACTACTTCAGATGTAGGATTATTTTTTAAAACTGCGCACTTAAATTAAAGGAGTATGGGGTGTTTGAGTAATATTTGGGAAGGTAAACAAATTAAATAAATGATTAACAACCATAAGTAAGGTAATAATTCACAAGTATATTTTTGTAAGAAAATTTGTTTAGCGAGAATTGCACGTATAAACGTTCATTTCTTATTCATAAAATGTCTGTATGAAAAAAAGTAGAAAAAATAAAAAGTAATCAGTCACAGTATGTAAACTAAGGAAACTGTTAATTCTGGTATTTCGCAGACATGTTCGTCAAAAAAAAAAAAAAATCGAGACCAGATCGTATACAAATTTCCTTTGAAGACAAGAAAAGTAAATGCCTCCTGTGTACTGCGATTCAACGTTTTCAGTACATGAAAAAAATGAATTCTTTAGAAATTTCAACACTCTTTCTTTCATGAAAACTATTGTAACAGCTGGTGTGGGAAACTAATGAGAAAATAAACGTTAAAGAAATCTCACATTAAAGCAAATACAGAAATAATTAATATCGATACTTGTTCAGAAAGCAAAATATTTTTTATCGTAACAATATTAGCACATTCTTCTCTCCTTAAACAGAAATTTCATCAGCATTTTTTCCTCGTTATAATAAAATCTCTTTACATATTTTACAGTTTTTTTATATAATATATATCTTATAGCTCGAGAGTAACCTCTGCAAGAAATGAAACCGTTAATCTCCCAAAGACGTTATCTAAAAATATTGATATATGAACTAAAGTTTCCATTCTATATCTCAACTATAAATATTTTCACGGATAATTTTTAAAATAAAGATTAATAATTGTCAACCAATTGCATTAAAATTAATGAAATTTATTTTACTTTCAGAAAAAAGTAAATATCTGATTTTAAAGGGAGGGTATAAAAAAGTTTCTTAAAATTTTAAATTTACAATTTCAACAGGTTGTACACACAATTAGAAAACCATCTGTTAAACGGTTAAAGTGCTCATATATTTCGGATGAAAATTATGCTTAAAAGGTTTACAATAAGCAAAACATCTGGACTTCCAAGATTTATTACTGCAATAAAGGAGATGTAAAAATGCATAGTGTGTAGTTAGAAGAAAATGATGCTGTGAAATTTTTATAATGGGGCCAATGACTTGTAAGAAGGAGCATATTAAGAATTTTTCATAATCATTATAACTAATTTTTCGTTGAAGTGGAATATATCAGTGTCACAAAGAGTAAAGAGGCATGAAACGGTCCATACTGAATAGCATTTTTTAAAACAGCTTTAACAAATCAGGTGATTTTTAACGGGGAAAATTCCATAAAGACATGATTTTTATATTTTCCTTACAATTAGGTATATTAATATAGGTTTTAAACAGAACATAGTGTTTTATGTATATTAGAAAGTATTTATTAAGACTAATGTTATGGTTCCGATCAACAACTTCTAATTATGATAACATTGAAACTTGATACTATCAACAAATTTATCTTGCTTTCTTTAAATCAAGAGGTTAAAGAAAGTTCTTTATTAATCCATGTATAGTCAATTAACCTTGATAATCGGTCAGTTGGAATATTTATTAATGGAAATAAGACAAAATTTAAAAAAAAAATACTTGACCATGATTCTTTACAAGCAAAATTTACTATGTTCATTATAACTAATATGCAGAAACTTGAAACCGATGCATGCAAATATGTCATGATAAATGTTAATATTTTAATATTAGGCTGATATAATTTTTTTGTGTTATTGGTAGTATTAGAAAAACTGTCCTGTAATTTTCTCAAAATAACCTTCTAAAATACTCTTTTACGGGGGAAAATCTTTGAAAATTAATGTACAACTGCAGCTATTATAATGATAATTAAGTTACAGAATTAAACTAACTTCATTTTTTATTTATACGTCACTTAAAATGTAATCTAGCAGATGGATTTTTGAGCTCAATGTAGTCACGAAAACATTTAAATATTTAAACTTCAAATATATTTATTTGTTATGTTTCTTAGAAAATACAGTCGGACCTCTTTTTAACGAACCTCTATTTTACGAACTTTTCCTTGGAACCAAGAACATTTTGCGAATTTCTTCGTAAAATAACCTTTAACAAACTTTTTCTTGTAATCCAAAATTTTTTTCTTCAAATTTATCAAAATATTTCTGAACATTTCAAACTTATTCTTTCTTTTAACACATTTTATGGTGATCATTGATCTTGAACTGTTTTTACCAGCCGCCTGACACACGAATAGTCGTAAAATCGCTGTCATTCTTTGCATTTCCTCCAGGAAGAGCAACCTTGAACTCCTTCCCCCCCCTCCCCCCATACTGTCCACTTCACTAGAAAAACTTTCAGTATCCCCCTTTCACACTCAATGAAGCTGTCCTGTGTCCTTGAACTGGTCTCCCGTTTTGTAGATTGTTGAGTCGCGCTGGTAATTTCGGTTCTTGTAGCTGCACACTCAATGAAGCTGTCCTTTGTCCTTGAACTGGTCTCCCGTTTTGTAGATTGTTGACTCGCGCTGGTAATTTCGGTTCATGTAGCTGGAAAATGTCAAAACGAAAGTGCTTGAGCATCAAAGAAAAAAAATTAATTCTTCATGAGGTGGATAAAGACGTGAAGAAAAAGGATATAGCTTTAAAATTTGGTATTCCTCCAAACAGCTTATCAACCATAATAAAAAATCGTGATAAGATACAAAATTATGATTAATCGAATTCTTGTTCAAAACGTTAAAAAACATGTGGACGTTTACGTTTTGGGGATGGACACGTTTAAAAACTATGAAGGTGTGGATGAGGCAGTTTTGAAGTGGATACACACAATGCGAGATAAAAATGTTCCGATCTCTGGGCCTTTCATAATTGAGAAAGCTCTTCAATTTGCGAGGGCATTGGGATACAACGAATTTCGAGGAAGCAGTGGATGGCTGGAAAAATTTAAGAGAAGACACGGAATTATAGCAAAAGTAATATCTGGTGAAAGTAAAGACGTTGATGATAATGATAGTGAAAAATTGGATAACGGAGACACTGAGTAAAATTTTAAAAGACTATAAGCCAGAAAACATCTTTAATGCGGATGAGACTGCTTTATTTTTTCAATGTTTGCCTCAAAAGACATTAACATTTAAAAAGGAAAAATGCTTTGGAGGAAACAAATCTAAGCAAGATTATCTGTCATGTTAGGTGCAAATATGACTGGGCATCAGAAACTGAAGCCATTAGTTATCGGAAGATGCAAAATTCCAAGATGTTTAAAAGGCGCAAAATCTTTAGAGGTTGATTATTACTAACAAAAAAGCTTGGATGACGTCAGAAATTTGAGAAAAATGGGTTCAAAAGTTGGATAAACGTATGATTGCAGAGTGTCGCAAAATTGCTCTCGTTTTTGACAATTGTCTCGCCCAACCGAAAGAAATCAACCCAAAACTGAAAAATGTTGCAGTTTTTTACTTGCCACCAAAAACTACATCAAAACTGCAGCCAATGGATCAAGGGGTGATACAAAATTTCAAAATACACTATCACAAAAGAATATTGCGAAAAGTTATCACTGCGCTTGAGAACAACCAATCCATGCCAAAGATCAACTTACGGAAAGCATATCAGAAATTTCCAAAGCATGGAACTATGATGTCACAGATCGTACTATTCGCAACAGTTTTGACAAAGCTGGATTCTTTGTCAGCAATGAGAATTTAGCAAGTACGGAGGACGAAGAAGATATTCACTTAGAGGAACTTTAAAAAAATGTGGATACAGCTAAGGGAAAAAGAAGAAATTAACGATGATGTGCTGATTGAGGATTTTCTTCCACTTGATTCTGAAGCTGAAACCTCCGAAACACTAATTGAATTAAATATTTTGGACAGTGTGAAAAATAAAAACAATACAGCAATAAATTGCGAGGAAGACGAAGATGATGAAGATGGAAATAATCATGATGCAGAAATCAACAAACCTTCCTATGATGAAATGCTAAAATCATTTGAAACAATCCAACGCGGGTTACAGTTTGAAGAAAATACGCCTGAATGGGTTTTTGGAGCATTGTAAAGATGCGAGACGTATTATGAGAGAAAATACTTTTTCCGACAAAAAACTCAGACAAAATTAACAGACTTTTATCAGTAATTAAATTTAAGGACGCATGAAGTAATGTATGCTTAAAATTACTTGTTATAATAAATACGATAATGTCATTAAAATTCATTAATTTTTTTTTAAATTGAAAATACGGTGTATTCCCACACAATGTTTTGTTTTATTCTTGTTTTCCTTCCAGATTTCTATTTGATGGACAAGATATATAAAACAAATAGATATTAATTTACAAAATAAAGGTGTTATTAATTGCTTCTTTTAATAATATTTAGTGTTTATGAATTTAAAATCTTTTTGTGTAGTTTAAAGTATTTTAAAAGGTGAATCTCTATTTAACGAATTTTCCCTATAACGGACTTTTTTTCGGGATTTAGCGTCTTCGCTATATAGAGGTCCGACTGTATTTTCAATAATTCCCATACTACCTAATGGTGCCATGAAATAATGCATAATACCGACAAATTTTCAATAAAAGTTTTCTACATTTCCGATAAAATGAGAAAGTAAAGTTATACACAAGAGACATTTTAAATTAAAAATCAGTTAAAGAGAGATACAAATAAAATTATTCACTTCCTAGTTATGGCTTCTTTTTAAAACTATTTGTTAATACTATTAAAGTTTAATTAATGTCACATTACCACAGAAAATATATGAAAACGTGAAACAAACAAAAAAAAAATGAGTGGTTTTAAATTTACAGTACACAAATGTTAACTTTCGCATAATAAAACAAGCTTTGATTTATGTGAAAAAACGTATCTGCAATTATATTTTGTGGTTTAATCTGAAGATGAATGACTAATGAGTGTTACCCCTCAGAAAAGGGAGAGGGAATTAACAACCGTATAATGAATGGCGTCATTTTGACTCTACCCCTTTAAAATAATTATTTGAAATTTTTTTTTTTCGTAAATTATGGACACGAAGGCTGTTTCACTTTTATTTTCTTTTTTTTAATCATGTTTTTCGCGTTGTTAGGTCAAATATTAATTGCATTAGAAATTATGAACCTTAATGAGGTTTTTTATTTGCACTTATCTAAATTAGTGTTTTTTAATTATTTTAGACTCCCTTTAGCGTTTTTTAAATATACTTTAAATTTGGAAACAAAGTGAGCGTATAATTAAATGCTTCTACAGAATACAAATAACTTTAAAATTTAAGATACATTAATTTGTTCAAAACAGTTAAATATTACATACCTTTTGCAATCAAAGAAACTAAATGTATTTTTTTTTTGCTGCTTTTTACTAAATGCTATGAGCATAGTGCTGCATGAGATCAAGATATACTTATCTCGAAGTTGTTTCCTTGAGACAGAAATTTATTTATTGCTTTTTTTCTATCATATGTAAATGATGTTAATTGTATGATTGCTCTTTAACTGGGAGAAAGATTTCTTTTATACATATTTTGAAAATATTTGGCAGTTCTATCTTTCAAGAAATCGCTTGTAAAGAAGAAGAAACAGAAATTGTCGTCTTATTTGTTTATACTAACTTCATGAGTATAACATCACAGAACATATGCATTGGCCTTTGATTCAGAAGAAATTAATATTCGTAAATTGTAACATATTGTTCTATCTACTCAAATTTCGATATCTAAAATAGTTCGTGGGAGAGCTTCGAATGATGAGTCCTCGGTAATTCTTTTAAATACATTTATTCCACACGTAGACGGACGAACATGAATCACAAACAAACATGTATATATGCTACTCAAATCAGAAGGTGGGGTGATCAAAATATCAAACCGAGACACACGTCTGCACATTGTGGATCTCGGCGCTCAACTGTGCTTTTCTCGAAATCAAAAATCGGCGTTGCCACTCCACTCAACTAAACTACAGATCGTGTGCCGGCGACATCCTCCCACCTTTTGATTTTTAAGTTTACAAAGGAAATCAAAACAATCACTCTAAAAATTATCATAAATCTAAACAAACTCTACTAACTAAGTACCTCTAACCTCAAATCTAACAATAAATGAAAATTAATTGGTTGAGTATGTAAAAGGAAATAAAGAAACAGAGAAATTAAACTTAAAGGTTCACTTAATAAGAAGAAAAAAAAGGAAGAAAGAAAAAATACTAAACAGTGAAAACAATACAATGGAATGAACTTAAAATTCAGTTTCAAAATGCAAATATCAACATTAAATATCTACATTGAGTTCAAGTTCATGAAGAAAGTTCAAGAGGGTAAAGTCTTTTTACTGGCCTGGTCAACTCTCCAGCCTTCTTTTTCACTTTTACAACTCGTACTTGATTATCTTTTCCTGAATAAGTAGCAATCACACTACCAATTGGCCAATCTGATCTCTTTTGATTGTCCTGTCCAACAAGAACGATATCGTTGATTTCGATTGATCTCACGAATTTTGCTTTCAAAGGCTTTTGCACCAGCAGTCCAAGATATTCATCACGAAATCTTTTCCGAAATTGTTGTCTCAATCGCTGGTGATATCTCCATCTCTTCGAAAAGTTTATTTGATCTAACTTGTCAACATCGGGAACTCCAACAGTTTTAACATCCTGGATAAACAACGAGGGAGTTAATGGTTCAAGATCAGTATGATCCTCTGACAAATATGTCAGCGGTCGAGAATTTATGACTGACTCTACTTCACAAAGAATCGTTGACATTTCCTCAAACGTCAAACATGCTCTTCCAAGAATTCTCCGTAGTAACTTCTTCAAGGTTTGGATCAATCTTTCCCACCAACTGGCAGTTGGAGGGTTGAATTTCCATTGTATTCTCATTACATAAGAAAAATTCGAAATCTGGTCCCAGTCGACAGATTTTAATAACCGTTCAGCTCCAACAAAGTTGGAACCGTTATCGCTGTAGATCACAGATGGACGGCCTCTTCGGGCTACAAATCTTCGCAGTCCCAATAGGAAACCCTTCGTAGATAAACTCTCAATAAGCTCTAAATGTACCGCACGGTACACAGCACATGTAAAAATCAAGATCCACGCTTTCTTGGCAGTTTTCAAATGAAGTGGGCCTGCGACATCTACCCCTGTCACTTCAAAGGCGGACGCGTCTCGCCCTTTATCTTCAGGAAGGCTAGATGGTAAAGTTTCAACTGCCTTTGCTGTATGTCTCTTGCATGGAACACATTTTGACAAGACTATCTGAACAGTTTTCCTTCCTCTAAGAATCCAAAATTTTTGCCGTAGATTTGAAAGCACAAATTGGGTACCAGCATGGCTAAGCAGCAAATGATGGTCAAATATTAATCGATGTACAAGTTCATCGTCAGATGGTAAGACAATGGGGCATCTAAAATCTTCACAATCATCTCTTCTAAGGATTTTGGTTTTCAATCTATAGAGTCCATCTTGGTCGATAAATGTTAAAAGACCTTTCAAACTGTTTTCTTCATTAAACGATTCATCTTGAATTATTTTCAATAGCTTCTTTTCAGCTAGGTTGATTTCTTGAACTGTCAAACTTCCCTTAAACTTTCTCTGCTGTTGACGACAGTTCCTCACAAATCGAAGAATCTGTGAAATCATTCTTACTGTCTTAAAATAACTTGAAAAATATTTCAACTACCATTTTTCTTTGGTTGCAGTCAAATTTGAAGCAACAGTTTTTCTTTTATCTTTCTGAATCTCTTCGTAGTTCAGGACAACTTCTGATGTGGGCCACTCCTCTTCTCTTTTCTTCAACCATTCTGGCCCCTTCAACCATATGGATTTAACTAATGCACTTATTGAACAACCTCAGGATGGCAAGTGTGCAGCATTAAAGTTTCCAGGGACGTGCCTCCAAGTCCCATTCGATGTTAATGATCTGATTTCTTTAACTCGATTCTTCACAAACACCCCCCAATTTTCATCCTTTTCTATCCAAAACAATGCTGTTGAAGAGTCAGACCAGTTGAAAATGGGAATTCCTTCAAGATCCAATGCTTTTACCACAACAGAGGAAAGGCGTGCTCCTATGCAACAAGCTAATAACTCTAATCTTGGAATTGTGGTTTTACGAAGGGAAGCCACTCGACTCTTCGCAGAAACAAATGTCACTGAAATATCAGCACTGTCAGCTTTTCTAAGAAATATCACAGCACTGTAAGCGCACTTGCATCGCAAATGATATGTAAATTCAGGCCATCAATTTCATCTATATTTAGGCACCTGGGAATTTTCATTTCTGATAAAAGGGGCAAATCACGAAGCCAGGAAGCGAATTATTTTTGATGGTCTTCGGGCAGGACTGTATCCCAACCAATTTTCAAGTTCCAACTTTTCAAGCAACTTGGGAATCAATGTTGCGGGGCACAAAATTCCAAGTGGATCAAAAATCTCATGAATCATACTTAAGACGTTTCTTCTTGTCAAACTAGTGGTTAAGCTTCTCAATTCCGCTGTATCACAGAAAATATTATCTTCGTCCTTATTCCATAATACTCTTAAAACAGGTATGGGTTCAGATGGATCAGGATTAATGTTTAAAGACGTATGCTCCCACCCTCTTAGGTCAAAGCAGGCAGTGTCCAATATGTGCTTAGACACTTCAATGAATCGATGTAATGTATTTTCGTCTGGAACCGAAGTGACACAATTTTCAACATAGAAGGCTTTCATTAATCTAGTGACATTTTCTGGAAAGTCCACCAAGTTCTTTTCTAGATGATGATTCAGCTTCTAGGTAGGAAAGGGCTACAATTTAAACCAAATACTACACGCTTGTGTCTTAAAACTTTGACATTTTTCTTCTCAAAATCCTTCCACTAAAGGAATCTTAAGAATTCACAATCAGGATTAAACACCGATATCTGAAGAAATGCTCTTTTTATGTCGGATACAACGCCTATTTTTTCTTTTCGAAATCTCAGTAAGATAGGGGGAATCTCTTCAAGAAGGTTTGGACCCTTCTCTAAACAGTCGTTCAATGACAATGATCCCTTAGTACGACAGCTTGCGTCAAAAACTGGACGTATCGTTGTTGTAGAAGTCTCTTTAAATACGCCTCTGTGAGGTAAATAATGACTCATCTTCTTAATTTCATCGGAAGGAACCTCTTCGATAATGCCATCTTCAATCTATTCCTCAAATACAGCTTCATAGTCTTTGAACTGATTTCTCTGAAGCAGTTTTTTGGTAACTGATTGTAAACGCTCTTTGCAAATATCTTCATTAGTCTTCAAATCAGAATGGTCTGATATCCAAAGTAAACGAACTTCGTAACGTCCTTCATTGTTGACAGTGACTGTTTCTTTAAAATAATTTAGAGAAGCAGTTTCCATTTCTTTTCTTGACTGGACTTCAACGGGGTCCCGAATTCCTAACGTGTCCAGTCGCCATAGATTTTCTATACTAGAA
The DNA here is from genome assembly GCA_907164885.2 of Dolomedes plantarius. Classification (NCBI taxonomy): domain Eukaryota; kingdom Metazoa; phylum Arthropoda; class Arachnida; order Araneae; family Dolomedidae; genus Dolomedes; species Dolomedes plantarius. The sequence continues at coordinate 202,626,399 of OU015494.1, forward strand.
CCACTAATGAACAAAGATATCGATGACATAGCGGAGGTAACATTTCTGTTTGAGCAGTTGTTATCTTCTACTTCTCCCATTAAAAGCCATCCAAATTTACTTTCAATTGCAACTAAATTTGGATTCAAACGTTTAGTTTTCCCGCTTACGATTTTAAAATAATTATCCGCACCAATAAGAAGAGTGATATTTTCATTTTCCAAAGTTCCATTATCAACATCACACAAATCAATTTCTTCAGTTTTTAATTCATTAATTATATCATTAGGAGCGAATTCCAATGGAGCACTTGATACTTCATCAATTTCTAACGCTTCTATTATAATTTGTTCCTTATCTTGAGTGTCTGCAATTTTGACCTGCACCCTAGCACATTTTATCTGAGTTGGAGCCTTTGATCGAAACGTATGAATAAAAAGTTCCTCATCACCCACTATGTTCAACGATAACTGTCTCGATAAATCTTTTCGAATGAACGATCGTTGCGAACCTGGGTCATATAATGCGCGAATTATTTTGCTGGATGTCTTCCCTACTAATTTAACGGCAGCAGTTTACAATAAAATTTTGTTTTGACCATTTTTTACATGATTAGCAACGACACTATCAATTTTATTTTGTTCACTATTGACATGTCTGGTAATTGTCTTGTTATTTTTCGAAGATTTGAGAGCCTCAGCTTTTTTATTTTCCCTTTTAAAGCATAGCGCAATATTATGCAACCCTCCGCAGAACAAACAAGAACCTCTCGTAGTGCAGTCTTGTAAACGCTGTTTGGGTTTCAGGCATAAATAACAATTCCAATTGCGTCTACAAAATTCCTTTCGTCGATTTACATCAAATGAACCACAGTCTTCACTTCTGTGACTCCTGGCACAAAAAATGCACGAGTCATGTCAATAATTCTGTTGCGGACGCCACATCTGGTCGTCTCGCAGGCGCCCTTGAGAAGCCCGAGTTTTGCTGACTAGTATATTTTCTGTTATTCCTACCAAAATCACGCAATATTTACTCTTAGAAAACATAGAGGTAAGAGATAAACATATTTTGCATACCCTTTAAAAATTGTAACTCAGTTTTTAAAAAAAAGTATATCTTTATCCCTTTTAATCTGTTACCGCACATATTATTTTAAAATTTTTCTTACATCTGAGTTTAATTTTTAACAGTTTTGTTTTATATAACATATGTTGGTATCAAAACTTTATTTGTAGTTAGTGACATTGAAGTTCTTTGCTTCCGGTAATATCAAAGCATAATATTTTTTAAATTAAACAGTGGTTTTACAACTTATAAAATATTTTTCCATACTTCTGAAAAGTAAAAAACAATTTATAAACAAATAATTTAGATACCAGCACATAGTTCAATAGCCTTTATGCTTTCAGAATTAAAACTAATCTTATACACTTTCTATACTTTCTATTTTGTGCGTCATATTACATATTAAAATTCCCATGCCTGTATGAACATTTATTAAAAACTATTATATCTCTGTGTTCTTTACGTTGGCTTTTAACTCTCAATTCTTTTGTTTTATGTAACTCTGTTGCTAAGAGTAGTTTTGTTTTGCAGCTCTTGAAATCAAAGTTCCATATTTTCAATAAAAACAATTCAGTACATTTGAGAATAACTGTTAAAGAGGTTTCAGAAACACTCCAGTTAAGCATTTTACTTCCAGTTTTAAGAACAAAATATGTTACCTGTTATTTATTTACGAAAATTCCATGGTAAAAACTTAACGCGTTAAAAACACGCATGTTACCACGCTAACATACGCGTCTTTATTTCTACAATCAAAGTAGTGCTAAAAATGGTTCACTGCAATTTCCTCCTATTGAAATTATGTTAATGTCTACTGAATGATATTTCTAAATATTAGTGGAAATGCGTATAGTAATTATAATAAATAGAAATTTTATTACCATTTCGATACTAATATTAAAATGGCAATTCGTTTTATTTACTCGTAAAATATATTTCGCAACTAATTTCCAAATATCTCCCAACTTTGAAAATATTTGTTTGCACTGATTCCCTAACTATATGGGTTTATTCATGCTCGGGTTAGGTGTATAATGAACACTAACCTACGCATTGATTTCGTATAGGATAAAAAAAGAAGAGTTCAAAGTTCTGAAAGGAATTTCACAGATTGTCTCTTTTTTTATTCCAACGAAGCAAGTTCTGTGCTTTGACGGCATTCACCCATATGTACCGCGATTTCGTTCGCTACTATATCACAGAAGTAGCACCAAATAGGGTGAGCCAACACTATTCCATATGAAAGAACTGCGTCAACGCCTAAGATGCAGTCGAAAAGCGAATGTTCATCACTATTCAATGGGGGCGCTTCATAGACTATTTTATAAAGAATTTAATAAAAAATGGCTCAAACTCAATGGAATTTCTGATTATCATTTGTCATAAAATCTGACTATTTACGTTGTTTGGAAGCCATTCTAACATTCTTTGTCTCAGGCAATTTATTAAAAACTCCATTTGCCGATCTTATGGAAGTTGTCGAATTTCCAATTTCATCGATGGGTAACCTGTTCTTTGCTTAGAAAACATTTACTTTTCAACATTCTTTAAAAGTTCTAAGTAAAGGTTACAGAATGTTTTCTAAAATAATGCTACTGCAATTATAATAAATATTATAAAGGAACATGTAACATATTACAAGGTCAAACCACGCCTTTCGATAAAACATTTTATTTTAATTTAGAAAACCTAAAAATAACCTCTTCAATAGTAAAATGTAAACATTTAGCCAATTACATCTCATAAGCACAAGAGCAAGTAGATATAAATTTTCACATATTTTCACAAATTACATATAATCGGTACTTCAAAATTCTAACTATTTACAAAAACGTGTATTTTTATTCTACCTTGACAAGATTTATAACTGCAAATCAGAAATTTTTAACTGAAAGTATTCTTGTTACTTGTAACATTAACCTTTTTTAAAAATATAAAGAAGTAAATATAAAGGAGATGGTGTTAATCTAAAAGCTCTCTGAATGGAAGTTTTTTTCACCCTCAACCTTAAACTCGGAAGATAATTTTCTCGACAGTTAAGCTTTAGCTAGTCACAAGTTTTCATCACTAACGGGATAAACATTTTGAGAGAAGTAGAAGCGGAAGCAAGAACATTTTGAGCGCTATAAGTTTGTTTAGTTTGGCGTCAATTTTTTCAATTATTTACAAAACTGGCAAACGCCTTCCGGCATTCTTCTCGTTTTCTCCCTTCACCTTTGCTCTTTTAGGACTTCTTTTATTAGAAACTCTCAATTAACTGCGTCTTTTCGAGACTCAAATTATGGCTATATCTATATTAGCTGCAAAAAATTGGCAGGCTGATCATTATTTATACAGCCAAAATTAGTTTGGAACCATAAAGTAGCGAATTCCACTGACTTTTTATGAACTGCAATTACATATTTCAACTAATGTTTTATTTAGGTTTTAGTAAGAAATGTTACGTTTCGTTATTCATTAAGACTTTAGAAAACTTTAAAAAAATACCAATTAGAGAGCAATTTTGTAGCTTTCTATCCTAAAAAAAATAAATAATCTGAAACGCGTTATGTATATTTTGAAGAATCTAATATAGTAAACCTTCCTAATAAATTCGTCACGTTTAACCCTTTGAGGGGCGCCGTTTGCACAGTACAAACGCTTAAACCTAGTCCTTTTTTTCACTTGCATTCAATGTATTCCAATTAAATAATCAGAAAAAGGGTTACTAGTGCCATCTGTTATCAGATTAAAGAACTAAAAACATTTTGCAACCTTTTATTGGAAAATTTTCTAAGATTTTTTAGGTTAAAAGAAATCGGGAAAAAAATTTGTACCCTACAAACGGGGGCGGTTGGTACCCCTGAAAGGGTTAAAAAAGTTTCAAGAATTTTAAGACAGATGATAGCATGAGTCCTTGACTGAGAATTTGAAATAACCGTACAAAGTAAATTAATTTTTTTAAAGTAATTATCAATTTTTATCACATGCTTTATATTTATTGTTGCTGTTATTTCTCACGCTCCCTGGCTGGAAGTTCCAGACCAGTTCCATATATAGGCCAGGCAACATAGGGTTTGTAGGCTAATTAATTCTCGGAAAGCTGGAAATGGTTTTAATCTCTTCATTTGCACGCAAAAAGAGTTTATTGAAGTTTGCACCAATTTTCTGCTTGTGCTGTAGGGGTGGAGTGTCCCCAAAACCTCGAAATTTTCAACTTTTTTCAGTTTCTCACTAATAACTTCTAAACTATGCATTTCTAGGAAAATGTTGCAGGTTTATAAACTGAAGAACACAAAATTCTGCGTCGAATGATCACCATATATTGAAATTACGTGAGGTTGTTAGGAAGATATGCGAGTTCAAAGAACGACAAATTTTTCTCATCTTTCAAAAAAATCGTGTTTTGGATTTTCAAACCTTATTTTCGCAATGTAAAATGTATTATATGAAATAAATAATACATTTGGATATCATTTAGTATCCAGTCTTGTACCTGACCATATATGCGAACACCGGTACAACAATTTTCAACAAAACGTCGTCTACGTTTTCATTCCTGCTGGCGAACAAAGAACCAGTTTTGGTGAATCAGGGGATTTGAAATTAAAAACGCACATTGTGATGCAAATATCTATGGAATTAAAACGTAAAAAATTGACTTAAAGTACAAAAAACTTTGATGTAAGGTCTGATGTGTAAGTGATTGACAAAATAAAAATTTAAAATAATAAAAATACAAGATTAATTGAATTTGCTGCGTTTGGAAGTAGAAGCTGACTGGATCAGTTGGTTTGATTGAATGTCCACCTCATCCACAATATCTTCGAATTCGTCATCATTGTTAAGTCGCATATCCTTGCTGTCGTTCAAGTTTGGTTCGTCATCAGTTTCATCTGGTGTATTGGTGCAGGACGCTCCTCTGCAATTATAGCATACTAGCTGAAAACCCGCGCTTCGCTACGAAGTACATTCAAATTAAATACAACGGTCAACGTATGCAATTTATGCCAAAAAATAAATATATATATTTATAATAAATGCGATGATCAATGTATACAATTGATGTAAAATATATATCTATCTATATATATATATTTATAAAAAAATCGTAAGGGATATGCATTTTCTTTTGGATAATATCCAATCGTCTGCTGCATTAGAAAGAGAAAAAAATATTTTTTTGTCTATTTAGTTGTTACGCACTTGACGATAAATTTATTGAAATTACCAGAAAAGAAATCACGTGATCGACATTTAATAAATTAAATTCTAAAAATTAATCTTTAAAAATTCACCAAAAATCAGAAAATAGAGGTAAAGATTCGAAAAAGATTTCATTTTGAAGGAATTTTTATGATCATTCTCGTGATATAAATTTTATAACCCTCAATGTATTATTTTAAATGCAAACGTAAAAAAAGTTTAAAAAAGAGCTTAAAAATTTAATTTAAAAAAATCTAAGAAGATTTTTTCAAAAATCTTTCTTAATGCACCCCTACACTATTAGAAGAATCGCCATGCAAAATTTCAGCCCTTTAGGTCCAGCGGTTTGGTCTGTGCGTTGTATGTCAGTCAGTCAGGGAATGAATGAGTCAGTTACGGAACTGTTTTATATATATAGATTGGGGCACATGTCGTCCCTTTCTTCTTGCAACCACAAGTATTTCGGCACCCTTTCGAACATTTGCAGGCAGTATTGTTAATCAGTTCTTGCGGGGACTTGTTCGGCTGTTAATGGTAACTAGCTGAGTGGCAACCCGATGTGTGGGTTTTTTAACTTAAAATGAAATGGTTTTATATCTTAAAGATTAAAAACTGTTTAATCACTTTTAAAAATATATTAGATTTAAAAAAAAAGCAAAATAATTATTTAAAATTTCCGTTTTCAAATTTTGCATTTTAAACAAAAAAGCTCATTCAATTAGAAAAAAATTCTAAAGGGTTTTAACTTCTCCTTTCCTAAAACTAAAATTATTTCTGGTACTTCAAATTTATTTCTGGATTTCAATTATTAAATGACTCGTTCTCAACTAATAATTTTTCCTTTTGGCAACATGGCCGAGTGAAAATATTGTCACGATGATTTCCGGGAATACGGAAATGACACGAAGCGTAGATCAGAACAGATTTTATTGACCAGATTGCGGGGAACATCACCTAAAATACACCTCCGGAACATTCCCGACATTCCCACCTTAAGTGTGAGGATTATTCCAGAAAATTAGGAACCGGACCTGAAATAAATAATAGATAAATTTGCATACAGCTCGTATGCAGAGCAAATTAAAATAAAAGATGTTCTTGCACTCGACAGCGGCTGGTTTCGAACCCGGGACCTTAGGATTAGACGTCAGGAGCGATACCGATAGGCCACCGTTACTGCGGCGAAATGTGGCAATATTAAAACTCATGGGGGGGGGGGGAAAGTGCTTAAAAAATAGAAAGATAGTTTTGATGAATTCAAAATTGGTGGCCGAAGAATCCTCATCAGTTGCTCATTAATTAGAAACAAATTTCACGAACTTGCTCGAATTATTAGTGAGTAAAATAACAAGTCGAACAATTCCGAACTCGGCAATCAGTTACATTAAGATACTATGGCGATCAGCACGGGAAATTTCAGAAGGAATTTAGCAAGTACGCTTTTTTAGAATGAAAATTTTTTTTATTAAATGTATTTGGTATATTTTGGAAGCTGAACATCTATAAAATACCGATAAATCGTAAAATTGACATTAGGTGCAGAAAACCGAAATATTTGTCCATCAAAATTGTCGATTTCGTGAAATTCGGAAAATTCCTTTGGGGAAAAAGCTTCGTTTGCAATGAAAACTTTTTTTAACCTTATAAAAATGTGTATATCCTTAAAGATGAATAGATGTAAAACACGTGGAAATAAAAAATTTGTCGATTGGTAGACGGAAAAGTTCAATTTTGCATGCATGAAAATAATGGAAATTTGCGAAACGGAAAGGAGCTGGCCCACCCGGAATGTCAGCTGTTTCTGCTGTCCGCTTCTATTTTAATTAACCGCTTCGGTTTTATTTTAATAATTAAAAAAGTTTAAAGTTTTGAAAGTTGAGGATAGCATCAGTGGACGCGTCTCGGCCGTCAGCGTATATCGGTACCGTTCACGATAGCCTGCTATGCTCGGTTCGCGATATTAGCCCGTCCCCGTGTCTGCTGACGGACAAACTAACATTTGTTTACCTTCAGCTATTAATGGTAAGATGGGAGTAGACCATGCTTAGTAACTTTCCTTCCACATTGAACTGAGTCAATCAAATGACCATTCCACAAATTAATTTGTCAGAAAGCCCTCATTGCGTGCAGTCGAGCAGCTTCTTCAGTAGGAGGAAGAGTAGCCAAATTGAAAGTATCCATTACTAAGAATTTTGTGAACAGTTTAAAGCGTGTTTCATTCAGAGAAGAAGATTGAAGAAACGATCCGACATACAAAGCAGCAATTACTTTTTTTGCCGGCAGCACCGATTTCATCTGCAGTCGCATCACGGTTTTTAAATATCTCAACAGTCCTTTGTACTTCAGCATCTTTGTCGAGAAGCTTTGCCAACTTCATATTCAGCTGTCTGAAAATGGCAAATGTTGAATCGTATCCGCTGAAAGCGTGAAGAAATAATGTATTTTCTTTAACTTTGTTTGACATTTTGATGTGCATCGGGAAATAGAAGACGGTCTTGGACTTTCCCTTTCCAGGCTTCATGAAAAACAACCAATCGCTATCTGGAGCTAATGCAGAAATAACTACTAGAGGATCTATGTCTTATCCTACCACAATCACACATTCAGAGAGTGTAGCATTTTCTATAGCCATTCTGGCAACACCCTGGTCTGACCACAGCCCTGGTCAGAATTTATCAGATCTTCTGATAGTGAAAAAGGCATTTGTCATAAACATTTCATGATCCTTGGGAGTAAGACGGGAACCTAGTTCCAACATATCCTGAAGGTATAAAGGGCATGATGTTGCGTATAAAAAATGCCCACTGGGGTGAAATTAGGGTAGCATTTACCTTATGCTTTGAAGATGCAGGCACCAATCACCGGATCTTTCAGCTTGGATAAATTTCTTGATTATCGTTACCATTTTGAAATACTGGACCCATAGCCTAGCTGTTGCTCCTCTAAACACCAACACCTCAAGTTTGTTTGAAAATTTGTCAAGGATATATTTTACTTCTGGATCATTTATATTGGCAGAAACACTGTCACTCATTATGTCACTCATATGCTTGAAAAAAGCCTTTTGGGCGACCCTCATTCTGTCCCTTGGGGGATGCTGGTTCTTGGTTAGCCAGCAGGAATGAAAAAGTAGAAGACATTTTGTTGAAAATTGTACCGGTGTTCGCATATATGGTCGGGCACAAGATTTGATGCTATATGATATCCAAATGCATTATTTATTTCATATAATACATTCTACATTGCGAAAATAAGGTTTGAAAATCCAAAACACGATTTTTTTGAAAAATGAGAAAAATTTGTCGTTCTTTGAACTCGCATATCTTCCTAACAACTTCACGTAATTTCAATATATGGTGCTCATTCGACGCAGAATTTTGTGTACTTCAATTTATAACAAGTAACATGTTCCTAGAAATGCATCGTTTAGCAGTTATTAGTGAAAAACTGAAAAAAAGTCCGAACATTTCGAGGTTTTTGGGACACCCCTCATACAGCACAAGCAGAAAATTGGTGCAACCTTTCATAGACTCTTTTTACACGGAAATGAAGAGATTAAAACCATTTCCAGCTTTCCGAGAATTAATTAGCCTACACCCCCTTTTTTGGCCTGTGTTGCCTGGCCTAATAGGCTTCGGGCTGAAATGTCCTACTCTGGTTTATATCGTACCACAAAAGTCGGAGTCCGTCTTAGTTAGTTGGCACCTGAAGTTTGGCCGAGCACCCAGAAGCGACATCTTGGGGGACCGTATGCCCCCCAATCTCTCTGACGCCGTAAAGGGACTTTCCGATCTAAGTGGCAATATCCGGCCTAGACCGTGCGTGACCATCGAAATCCAGGCCTCACAACTAGGTAGTGACGTCACGCTACTAAGATCTTTCCCGTGCGTTCTTACTAGGGATACGTAAATTTCGCATAAAAAATATAACTTAATTTTGCAACAAAAAAATACAATAATATAAAATTTCGCATTTATTCGCAAAAAAATTATATAAATTCAAAAATTTCGCATTTATTAAAAAAATTACAATTTTACTTACTTGGATAGGTATGTATCAAAATTCTTAGTTAAAAGCTAACATTGTAGTAGTTTCCACATTAGGTTACTTAAGTCTTTGCCTTCTGTCATTATTTACTAATTTTCTAAAAGAAACATATATAAATCTTCCCCTGTCAATGTTTTAACTGGTAAAAACATGCACAACTTTTTTAAATTTTGATAGAACACTCTTAATCATAAAAACATGAGCACTTGAAACACAAGAATTAGTATGATAACTTATACCTGTTACCTCCTTTGTATTCAATATATTTTTTAAATGAATTTCATCTAACATTAATATTACAAGTTTGTAACAATCCTCTAAGAGTGACATTTTTGTCCTAATGTAATGCAAAAAATTACAATTCATTTATTATTTAGAAGCATTTAAATTTAAGGAAGTAGACAGACGTTGGATGGTGTTTTGGTGCGGTAGATTTATAATATTGGTCTTACTTATAAAGCGATATTCTTGTGGATCTATAGAATATAATAAAGTTGCAAAAATTAATGTTTCAGGTGAATATCTAAATGCATGCTTATTACCACAAAGAAATGAAATTTGCTCAGCTAAAAATTTTACCATATCCTTTTTAATATCATCACAAAATTCCAATGACTGTAGCGCATCAATAATACTACAAATAGTAGGATTTTCTACATTTTAACTATCTAATTTACACAAATGCATCTAAAATATCCTTTAACTCATTTATATTATCAATGCGACAAGGAAAAGAAAATTTATTTAGCTTACCTAGTTCTAAGTCCCCATTATATACCCTGATATCCAATTTTGCATCAATGATCATTGAATATTTAATTTTTGGTGCGGGTTGAGGAGTTACAAAAATTATCATTACTGATGATGCACACTCAATAACAGTCCTTTTTTTATCAATGATTTTGGAACATTCAACAAGTTCTTTAATAGAACCTAAAGTTCTAAATTCGCCGTACATTCTTTTAGATTCACAGCTATCTTTAAGAGCTCTTGCTATTAATTCCTGTTCAATTTTTGACTTTTTGTCTTCTAAACTTTCTCTAGTCAATTTGCTTGAAGAATTTTATGCCGGAAGATTTGGAAACTGAGAAGGTACAGCATCAGGGCGTAGTCTTTAAAAGAAAAGTTAGATTATAAGCACATTATAAGATCATTTTAATAATTAGAAAAGTCTGATATAAGTTAAAATCCAATTCTATTTATAAAAACATCACAAACGCCAACCTAAATTTATATAGTTACAAATGATAAATAGCATATGCTAACTTTCAAAACATATGGCCCATGGTTGAGATTCAAAGTATACTTTAAAAATGTGTAGAACATTTTATTTACATTCAAATTTTCAGAGGAGCCTCTATTATACGGCCAATCTTTCCCTAAAAAACCATCGCAGAAGTCAAAAAATCTGCTTCTTTAAAGTGTAATTCACAAACCTTAAGAAGAAAAACATTACTTGATAACTGTACACAAAATATTCGCAAACTAATTCACTAATACAAAATGTCAGTTTATGTTAATAACTACACTGCTGGCCACTGTAAATGCAACACCCTGAAGGAAACATGCAAATAACATGAAATTTACAACATGCATTATCGGAGGTGTGATATGCAAATGATTAGAATTTCAGCGCAGACGCACATTACGCGCGCCTGTGGCGCCACTTCAAAGCGCTATTTAAGGCTTGGAGATTTCGACGATTTCAAGTTCGGCAATTGTGTTTTTCTTGTGGTTTTTCAAAAAAACGATCAATTATGCCTCGTCGAAAACAGCGATCATTTTTTGATCAAGTATCCGAGTTCGACAGAGGAAGGATAGTGGCCTACCGAGATTGTGGATTATCTTTCAGGGAAATCGGTAGTCGTGTTGGACGAAACCAAACAACTGTAATGCGGATATGTGATCGTTGGATGCAGAAGGGTACGACGGACCGGCGTGTTCGATCGCATCCACCTCAGCGCACCACTTCACGTGATGACAGGCAAATTGTGCTCATGGCAGTGACGGATCGCTCAGTCACATCACGAACCATAGCACAGCACATGCAGTCTGTAACGTATCATCCAGTGTCTGCGCGTACCATTCGACGCCGTTTACAGCAGAGTGGTCTGTCCGCAAGACGTCCATTGCTTTGTCTACCCTTGACGCAGAACCACAGACGTCTCCGCCGCCAATGGTGTGATAACAGAAGGATGTGGACGGCAGAATGGAATGAAATTGTCTTTACTGACGAGTCACGCTTCTGTCTGCAACACCACGATGGTCGCATTCGAGTCTGGAGACACCGTGAAGAGAGGATGCTGAACAGCTGCGTTATGCACCGCCACACTGGTCCTGCACCGGGTATTATGGTATGGGGAGGTATTGGATATCACTCTCGCACACCTCTAGTACGCATTGCCGGTACTTTAAACAGCCAGCGCTACATCTCCGAGGTGTTGGAGCCAGTTGTCCTTCCTTACCTTCGGTGCTTGCCCACAGCCATATTTCAACAGGATAATGCGCGACCACACGTGGCACGCATTGTCCAACAGTTCTTCGTCAATCGCCAGATTGAACTGCTTCCCTGGCCGCCTCACTCTCCGGATCTTTCACCGATAGAAAACATGTGGACCATGGTTGCTCTACGATTGACCCAGATTCCATCCCCAGCTGCCACTTCAGATCAACTTTGGCAACGTGTGGAAGCTGCTTGGTCTGCTGTACCCCAAGAACTCATCCAAAGTCTCTTTGAATCAATGCCGAGGGGTGTGGCAGTGGTGATCTCCAACAATGGCGGCTACTCTGGCTACTGATTTTGGCAGGAACCACACTTCACAGAAGTCTATAAATTTAATCATTTGATACTTGGTCAACATGTTATCTACAAAATAAATTTTGTTGTGATATCTCTTGTCTTTCTCGGTGTTGCAATTTGGGTGGCCAGCAGTGTAATACACGATTTCAAAGAAGGGAAAAAAGACCATTAAAAAAGTATTTAACAGAAATAAAATATAATCAGTAAATGAGATTACCTAAAAATTAACTTACTTTGCTATATATTGATGGAGTAAAGCTGTCTCGCTTTATGGCAATAATCCATTTTTTTGATAACTCTGGATCCTTCGGGAAACTGTAAACTTTTTTCATCGGTCCGTTTTAATAATTAGTGTTGCAGCATGGTACGAGACAAAGAGTCAGCATCGTAAATAAAAAATAATAGCATTATCACAGAAACCATGCACAAAAGCACGTGGGCGAAGTGTTTCAGCAAACATGAGACTAACACGACAGGGATGCATTGGCCAAGTTTGGTGAAGTCACGGCCGGGGGAAGGTACAGTTGTGAGGCCAGGGTCTCGAATGTGACGCCTAGACACGTAGGTATTGAATGGCACGTGTCGGGATTCAATCTTAGCACCCTCAGCACCGAAAGCCAGCGCGCTACCACAAGGCTACCTAGTACCCGGTTTACTTCTAATCACTGTCTATTATGAAATTTTCAAAATATAAAGGATAAGAGGCTAGGAATTGAGGTAAACAGCATTTAAAAATAATTTCTTTGAAAAACTTATGGTTGTAAGAGGTACCATAAGTCTTTAAAAATGAAAATGAATGTATGATGAATAAATTTTACTAAAAATTTTTTTTATCAAAATACTTATTCATTTGCTGAAAAAGTGTATATAATTATGTTTTTATTCCAGTTAGTAGCAAAAGTATGATACAAGAGAACGATCTTTGGCAGCAAGCTAAGAAACTATACAAGATAGCTTTATTCAAGAATTAACTATACTGAAACTCGTTTCTCACTTTAAATATAAGAACGTAAAAATTTAAATTTCATTACCATGGCTCAGATTGTTTTAATATTGAGAACACACGATTAAGGGTAATAAGCTTAGTTACTGCTACTTTGATTGTTCTTTAGAGGTCTTAGTTTATAATAAAATTTAAATATCTTATCTTGGACATAGGGTATTTAAAAACTCCAATAACTGTAGTACTTCAAACACTTTAAATAGTAAATAAAAATGATCAGTTAACTTACTTACAACAACAAAAATGATAAAGCAAACACTGTATCTAATTACAATGTGTGAAAAAGTTAAATGTACTATAAGTACAGAAGGTCGTTCGCACTTTATGGAAACGATTTTTATAGTTCAGTTTTATGTATAAATGCCGTATTATTTGCAGCGATTTGCTTCTATCTGACAGCCATGGTTCTTGACAATAGCTCTAACTCAAATTTTCCATGAAAGTAAACTTTTTCATAGTACAGTCATGTCAATTTTATCCCATTCATCTTGGACCGTTTTCTACAGTCCGTTCAGTGTTCTTAGATGCCATTTTCCTAAGGCTCGTATTAAAAAACCGAAATCGCAAAAGTTCATTGGAGAAGAGTCAGGTAATTTTAGAAGTAATTAATTAAATGGGATACATTTTATTCCTGTTTGTGATTCTTTCTTTGCTAAATAAGCGGCAGTTGATTTAGACGTGTGATTTAGAGGCTTTGTCCATATGAAGATCAAATTTATCAAAGTCCTTTCCATATAAGGCTGGAATTTCTTCTTCAAAAATTGGTTTTAAAATATTATTCTCTGATAGTAGAGTGAATTAATTTTGGCTTTACTTAAGACTTTTTTTATTTTTAATTTGCCGTTGTAACATAATCCTGCAACTATCATAAATCCCTTTGGGAACTTTTCTGTACTCTGACGAAGCCATTTCATACGGTCACTCCCGTCAGTTGAGCAATAGAAAATTGACCTTTTTTTATTATAGTCACTTAAATACACCCATGCCGCAACGAGTGTTACCACAAATTTTCCTTTTCAGCAGCTAGGTGTTTTTCATATAATTTTCAACAATTTGTTTTTCTTTCGGCAATATGCTTTGGCAAAAGCAGATGAACTGTAGGTTTAAACATCTTTTTTAACCTCAAATGTTTAAAAATGATTTTACTTACAGTGCCAGAAGACATTCCTAGTTTCGATACAATGGATCTTTGAATCGATGGATTTTCTTTTAGGATCAGAGACTTCACTTTGTGGATATTTACCTTGGTTCGAACAGTCTTAGGATGAAGTTTCGCGGTCATGCTTTCATTTTTACTTTCTGTTAGACTTTTTGTTGCTTTCAAATTTAATATATTATAAATACCTTTATTTGAAATGCCATAATCGCGGTTTTTACACCGCCTTATAATTTGTTGATAGGAATTATTCTCTTCGGAAATCACAGTTACGTAACGTTCGAGCCATTTACCAATTTTAGGAGCCATTTTCAGAATAAATGTTTTATTCTACATTCTAATCAAAACTAAACAGTAATAGACGATTATTATGAAGTTGCCAAATTTTTATCTCAAAATGCAAACGACAAAAATAAATTACAAAATCGTTTCCATAAAGGGCGAACGACCTTCTGTATTTTAAACAAATTTCATGCTTTGTAGAAATTTTGCATCCGTAATCATAATTCTTATAGGAGAAAAATAATGCATTTCGTATATTTCTTCAATACTAGAATTCACTGCTGAATATTTGAAGATTTTGAGACGAGGGACAAACATTTTCTCTATGAAGTGATTTACTTTGCACCGTATTTAACAATCACAATTATTGCTAGCGAACTTCCTTATCATCTCTTCACAGACGGAACAAATTTGTATAATTCAGATGCTAAGCATCAAGGAATTAAAGCTCGGCACGATCCTTCTAGGATTTCAAACAAGTTTTAAGCTGCAGTTAAATGGATTTGATGAAGTAAGGGGATGTGTTCAAATTTAGCTAATGCAACGCGTCAAACAACATACAACGAATATAAGGTAATAGCGGTGTTTGTTTCATTCATTTAGTGTTATAATTAGATTCTTCTGTATATTTCAATTTCATAGAAGTGAAAAGTCATATCTGACTGGAATTTTTTTGCATCATAGAGTTAATATGCATTTGACTACATACATAAAATTACTATTTTGAAAATTTTAAGAAACAATCTATTAACAAATAAATTCATTATCGTGTAACAATTTCCAATGTTTATATTACTATATTACTTAATAAAATATGTTGTTAAACACCAGGAAATTTTACTCATTGCATAAATGAGTAATCAAAAAAACAATTTATCATTACTATTGTAAAATCTTATCAAACGAAGTTTCGGTTGGTTAACAATAGTGTTAATATACATTTGATTACACACACATAATTACTTCTTTGAAAATTTTAAGAAACAATCCATTAACAAATAAATTCATCAACGTATAACAATCACCAATATTTATATTACTATATTACTTAATAAAATATGTTGTTAAACACTACGAAATTTTACCCATCGCATAAATGAGTAATCAAAACAACAGTTTATTATTACTATTGTAAAATCTGATCAAACGAATTTTTGATTGGTATACTAAGGTATAGAGATTTATTTTAAAAGTTTTCTAGAAAAGAATTTTAAATAAGGCAAAATAAAGAAATTTTAATATGTTACCGCATATTACAGGGAACGGCAGGATATTTATATATTGGCAATTTCATAAGGACATCAGTTGACATTATCTATATACATAAGGACATCAGTTGACATATCTATTTTGTATTTAAAATTTAGACTTCAACGGATGTAAAAAGGCTAGCTATCAGTGATAATTATTTTAATGGGAATAGAGTAAAATACAAGTTCTTTTTAATACCATCTCAAATTCAAAGAAATAATTTGAGACAATTTTTCCTGTATGCAATCTATATATATAAAACAGTTCCGTAACTGACTGACACACTGACTGACTGATTCATTGACATACAACGTACAGACCAAACCACTGAACCTAAAGGACTGAAATTTTGCATGGCGATTCTTCTTATAGTGTAGGGGTGCACTAAGAAAGATTCTTGAACTCTTACACTATAAGAAAAATTCTTCTTAGATTTTTTTAAATTAAATTTTTAAGCTGTTTTAGTAACTTTTTTTAAGTTTGCATTTAAAATGATAATTTGAGGGTTATAAAATTTATATCATGAGAAAGATCATAAAAATTCCTTTAAAATGAGATCATTTTCGAATGTTTAACTCCCTTTTCTGATTTTTGGTGATTTTTTAAAGATTAATTTTTAGAATTTAATTTATTAAATGCTGATCACGTGATTTCTTTTTCTGATACTTTAAATAAATTTATCGTCACGTGCATAACAACTAAATAGACAAAAAATATACTTTTTTTTCTTACTAATGCGGCAGATCATTGAACATTATCCAAAAAAATACAGTAAAAGATATTATGTTCCTCAAACTGTACTATATTAACTGTGCTATATTCTTTAGTATGTCATATTAGATTTAATTTGAATATTTTCTTCTACATTATTTTGTATATAAATATATCCCTTACGATTTTTTTATAAATATATATATATATATATATTTATTTATTTATTTTTGGCATTAATTGCATACAATGGCCATTGTATTTAATTTGAATGTACTCCGTAGCGAAGTGCGGGTTTTCAGCTAGTTATAATATAATAGGAAGACTAAAGAAAACTTCCCAGACACAATAGCAGCCATTAGTAAGGTCCTCGCTTGTTTTCAGGATTCGTTTATTACAAGAACAAGCGTTTTTAAGAGTCCCCACAGTAGCATCATAATAAGGAAAAATGGAATTCTAGGAATAGCAATACATGGTCTGTCATTATATTATATCTCATCTATTTTTATGTTATGGACATATATTTTGATTTGGAGCTACAATAAGACCGTTACATTCTTTTAAGTATTGATTAGTGCCACATTTTTCTTGTTTTTAAGAATTAAAGCGTAACGGGGTATAAAAAATGTTTGCGAATTTTAGGCAGTTTTTATTTTAACGATTCATGTCCTCCACAAGCTTTCAAATTCCATATTAATGCATAGATTTATATAAGTCAATGTAGAGATAAGTTTACCCATGTCACGTATACCATCTACGCATGTGTATGTTTCCATTTCTGTCCACAGAATGCATAATACATATCAAGTTCGTAGTTTGTGTGTGTGTATAAACATACAAATAAGTAAAATTTCTCAAAGAGCAAAAAAAAAAAATTAATTAAGAATTCTTTAACATAACGTCTCGCATTTTTACATCAATGAATCACGTTGACATAAATAAACCAACAAATAAGTGCCAAGGACTTCGTGGTTTAATTCAATCCTTCATCAAAATTTAAATGCTAAAAGTAAACGGGAATGTTTGGTATAAAAATTTGCTTATTAAAGATATCGATGGGGAATGATATTATGAAATGATATTATTAAAGTAGTAGTTTACTTCTGTCCGTTTCTATATAAACTATCATTTATTATCGAAATCTGAAAAATTACAATCCTTAGCAACATCATCCCGTTCTTGAGCACTGAGTTCCTGATTTTAAAGGATCTAAATATACGATTTTGAACGAGAAAATTGAGAAAACCGTATTATAATCTCGCAGGGAATAGATAATGATTTCACATGAAACGGGAAATTGCCTTCAATCAATACAGAGCAATAGCTTATAATTACCTTTAAATGGGTTACTCAAACTTACAACTCAATTTAACGAGCTCAGACGTATTTAACGAGGCTAGAGTATTTAGTCTTGAAATGAAAATCAATAACGCGTATGGCCTATTTCCATATTTCAGTGGGTTCACAGAATATTTAATTGCACTTCAGGCCATAAATACCATCATACATATTTTTTAACCTATGTAGAGCTGTTAAATTATGCATCAGTAAATCGCAGTGAAAATATTGGCAAAAGTTAAATGTTTCTAATGATTCAAGTATTGAATTTCTCTTGGATTATATTAAAAGAAACAGTTTATTTCCTTTACTCTTTCAACAGACAATGAATATTAAAAGATTTAACTGCAATGAAAAGCGAATGTGTTCATTCTAAAATCTTTGTGATTTTTCCTTATTATTTGCTCTTTATATTTATTTGAATACTAGCTGAAAACCCGCACTTCGCTACGGAGTACATTCAAATTAAATACAACGGTCAATATATGCAATTAATGCCAAAATAAATAAATAAATAAATAAATAAATAAATATATATATATATATATATATATATATATATATATATATATATATATATATATATATATATATATATATATATATATTTATTTATAATAAATACGACGATCAATGTATACAATTGATGTAAAAAAATTATATATTTATAAAAAAATCGTGAGGGATATTTTTATAGACAAAATAATGTAGAAGAAAATATTCAAATTAAATTTAATAGGACATACTAAAGAATATAGTAGAGATAATATAGTACAGTTCGAAAAACATATCTTTTACTGTATTTTAATATTTTTTTGGATAATGTCCAATCATTTGCCGCATTAGCAAGAAAGAAAATATTTTTTGTCTATTACGTTGTTATGCACGCGACAATAAATTTATTTAAAGTACCAGAAAAAGAAATCACGTGATCAGCATTGAATAAATTAAATTCTAAAAATTAATCGTTAAAAATTCACCAAAAATCAGAAAATGGAGGTAAAGATTTCGAAAAAGATTTTAAATTAATTTTTATGATCTTTCTCGTGCTATAAATTTCATAACCCTCAGATTATTATTTCAAATGCAAACTTAAAAGAAGTTACTAAAACAGCTTAAAAATTTAATTTAAAAAAATCTAAGAAGAATTTTTCAAAAATCTTCCTTGGTGCACCCCTACACTATAAGAAGAATCACCATGCAAAATTTCAGCCCTTTAGGTCCAGCGGTTTCTGTGCGTCGTATGTCAGTCAGTCAATCAGTCAGTCAGTGAGTCTGTCAGTTACGGAACTGTTTTATATATATAGATTGCATACAGGAAAAATTGTCTCAAATTATTTCTTTGAATTTGAGATGGTATTAAAAAGAACTTGTATTTTACTCTATTCCCATTAAAATAATTATCACTGATAGCTAGCCTTTTTACATCCGTTGAAGTCTAAATTTTAAATACAAAATTTCTCTAAAACCTATTATTGAGTAATACAACAGCTGAGTGATCTCATATAAACATTTGTCACAGATCTCTTTTAGTATTTTCAAATGTTTTATAATATGTATACATATGCCATATGATCTAAATAATAAAACAACTATCCTATTTAGCATTAATTTCACTAACTAATTTGAAATTTGTACTACCATATCATTAACCAGATAAAAATATTGGTAAATAATTGTTAGGCTTGGATTAAACTTTGTTATTTCAGTTCTGAATGCTTGAAAAAGTCCTACAAAAAATTTAAAAGTATTATGTAACATAATATCAATAAATAAATTGAGTACATCTACGTGGACTATGTTGTAATCTAAATAAATATATTACATTTATGAAGCATTACAGAAACGTGAGAGAAGTAAGTTTTCCCTCGAGCTTTATCAGTTAAAAAACTAAAAATTCCCCCCTTCCCCCAAAAGAAAAAACATTTTTTGCATTTCTATTAATTTTCTCCGTTTGGCGTTGGTCATTAAGCATCTCCTAAAGTCATACATGGTTTTCTCTTTTCCCATTATACTTAAGTTTTTTTCTATTCCAGGTACCAGTAGTAACAGTTAAACAATAGCTTTATACTAAACCAAATAATTATCTAAATACTCAACTAACATTTATAGAGAAAATACTAGGGGGCACTCTATTTGAATTTGATACAAACACAGTTTATACATGAAACAATGTTTATTGAATTCGTTGCACATATAGAATTTGCTTTTACAGCAATAAGCATACGTACTACTTGTACGGAATATATATTAACATTCAATAGAAATACACTTTGCAAATACTCACAAACCAGCAGGGAGTCAAACCAGCAGTACTGCCACGTAAACTTTGGGCCCCCTAAGCACTAGCGCAGGATAGCACCTGGAAATGCTTACCTCGTAGCTCCCTCTCGCTTATCTATCAACTTTAACAACCTTTTCTTCAACCTCTTTCATTAATCAAGCTGCATGGTATTTATACTAAGCGCGTATGCCGAAATTAGCATATCTCAAGCAGCTTCTTTAATTCATTCACTCAAAAGTTCGATTCTTGTGAATCGAATCTTATGTATACCTTACACATTTTCAACAAACTTATGTTTATATAGTTACTTGGAATGCCAATACAACCCATATCCTTGGTGACACACCACAATAACTCACCTCAATAAACGAAAACCTGAATTTTTAGACTCTCCGGCTTATCCTCTGCTGAATGATTCTAGTGCTTTCTAGATGATTCTAGATCAACTTCTTTGATTTAACTTCTCGACTAACTTCAACCGAGAAAGATCCATCTACTTCTTGACCGGCTATTCTCATCCATGATGTAAATATGCATAAAACTGTTTCCATCTTCATGTCTTTATTTTCCATCCATTCATTGCCTCCACCCGAGTGAAAATGGGACAAATTTTACAAAAGGAGTTAAGTAGTTTATATAGCATTTGTGCTGTTCAGAAGACATCACAAATGTCACTCACGAATATTAAATTGCTCCTTTTGCGGCCTGCATAAAACACTGAATCTTCAGTTTTCCCCTGTTCTAATTGGTTTTATGGTATGAGTCATTTCTAAACATATTTCGATTCTATGTAGCATTTGAAGACGATTACAGCAATAGGTTCGAGAACAAGCGTTTCACTTATCATTTCGTGCAATCAAGTCCACAACATTTCTGGGTCTTTCAATTTCAAGATTAAGATCATTGACTCGATAAAATGTACAACTTTTGCACTTCCTGATTAACTTCCTAAAAACTAAACTGTTTTTTTTATCTAATTTGGAATTTAATTTTACGAAAAATGAGTAAAATTATGCATGAACTACAACCGTGTGTTGTTGCTGTTGTTGCTTATCCCACTTGACTGACAGCAACATCAGATCAAGTTCCTATAGGCTAAGGTGCTGAGGGTGGGTTGTTCCGATTTTAATTAGCACCACACAAGGGTCAGAGCCCGACTATAACCGTTTGTATAGTTGTGAAATAAAGTTTCCATGTATGCAATTTATGTTCACAGTCGTAAATGAGATTTTCCAATAACAGACTATTCAGAGTGAAATATTAATTGAATACAAAAAGAGCAGGTACTTCAGCTGAATTTATAAATATCTGTTCATTTTGGTACGATGCTGGGTATTTTATTGCATTTTTCCTTTTAAAAATATTTCAAATAACGTTCATGCAGACTGCAATGGAAAACTGAAAGCACTTTCATATGGATTGATGTGGGAATATCTCTTTTTATGGATAAAATGTAAAATAGCAATTTGCATGTTATATCGGAAAAAAAGGTCTTGCAAAATAAACTTATACCATCATTTTATTTTAACGTGTTAGAATCTGGTTTATTACTCTTAAAATACCGTGTTAAGGTCGTACTTTGTTTTGTAATCCTTTTACTTTAATGTCATGTCACATTACTACGGAACTCAGTGACGACCCATGATGCCAAAAATAAGACAATTATCTTCTTTTAAATGTTACGTAATATCAGTTAAGCTTATTCTGCTATTTTATACGCGTAAAATCTCAAATTCTAAATCCAATGATGGCAAGGAAAACTTATTTCCTTCTGAATTGTGTCGGTTAAATTCTTTAAAAGACTTTGAGGATATATAGAATAATTTTTAAATATCAAATATTTATATGACAGTTAAGTTATTTTGCCGTTTTCCTAAAATATACTTCAGAGGAACAATTGTAGTTTGATTTCTGATATATCATCGTTACACTAGAGTTGTACTGTGTAGCTAATTTAATATAACATATATTATTAACATGGTTTTCTTAAGTATCCTTTCTTATTACATAACAAATAAATAAGCATTTACATGCATAAAGGATTCCAGATTATTTGATTCTGATTTGTACATTTCACTCCAACCAAAGCTTTTTATCTTTCTAAGCTCTCTTTTACTCTGTTCAGTGTCACGTCGTTTACCACCCTCAGCTTATTCTGTTCAAATGCCACGGAATTGATCAACTAACACAAAGGTTACCATCACACACTCCATTTCACATTAGTTGGCTGTAATATCACGGCAACAGAGACTTGGCATCCAAACAATGCTAGTCGAAACAAGGGACAGGAGTCAATATATGCTTGATATAATGCATAATATCCTAGCAAAATGCTTCCGTAATTATTTTAATTCCTCCCTTGGGGAACACTATGATGCGCGGAGTCATTATTTTCCACTAATTCCAAAATTGCTCATTCATTTTAGCGAAGGAACTCCGCAATTCACTTGATTTCGAATAGAATCCAGACTACCATCCACAGATTATTCAGCAAAAGATTCTCTTAACATGGAGATACTGTTGGTTCATCCTTAAGATTTGGATTCTGGGTAGACGGAAACTATCATCTTAGAAATAAATATATATTTCAAAGTTCTAGTAAATTACAATAGTACCAAAAGATCGAAAAATTGTTTTTGATTCATTTTAATTGTATAATAGGAATTACTATTCTAACTAACGAGTCTTTATGAAATTATAAATGTGAGATTATGTATTAACAATGAAAAAATTAGTAAGATCCAAAGTTTAATACTTATCATTGGATAGGTAGAAGTGAAATTCAAATTAATTGAAAAGTAAATTAGATGTGCAAGGTTGCGACAGAATGTAGGTATTAATCTGCAAAGTATATTAGTGAAGTAAAGGAATAAGTTTTTAGTAATAATTGTTCCTACTTGATCACATTGAAAATAAATATGTACCGTCAAATGGAAAAATTAATTGGAACTTCCGCTAAATATTTTCATTAAAATGAAGTTACCAATAGTGATATAAAAAAAGATTCTCATTTTCATAATATTCATGGGAAAAAGAAATAGAAATCAAGCGGTACAGGTTATTTGGGGAAATGAATTACGTATATCGTCGAGTACAATAAACAGAAGGATGTTCGAGTAAATCCCATTTTTTTCCATTTTAACAATAGTTCTCAAACCTTACCTGATGCGGATAGGCCTCACAAAGTTAATACTATTTACAGTTACTTGATTCCAAATTTTAGGCTAACCCAGTGACTATTTTTTGCCTAAAATCGCCGGTCGGCTATGCGTTAACCATATAATCATATTTTACAGCGATTATTACTGAAAAAGTAAATAATAATAATATATATATTTCCATTCAGTGTTTGTAACTGGTAAAAGGTAATTGATATAATACAACAAAATGAATATTTTCTATCTTTCTGCATAATAATTATCCATATTATATATTGTCCTTCTTTCTATTTAACCGTTTAGTCGCCAAAATGAAGGAAGGGAAACTTTAGCCATGATAAAAGCTTAAGCTTTCCTGATAGTAGCGTAGTTAAATAAGGGTTGATATCAGTCGCGTAGCGAGCATAACTGGCGCCCGGGGCACGATACCTTTGTGGCACCCCTCCCCCAGAAAAACATATAGTAATATAATATATAGACCCTATATTGGCGCCCTCGATAAACATATAATAGCATAATATATATACCTTATATTGGAACTCCCCTCCCCCCGTAAAGCATATAGTAACATAATATATAGACCTTATGTTGGTGCCCTCCCCTAAAAACATATAGTAATATAATATATAGACCTTATATTGGCGCCGCCCACAAAATAATATAGTAATATAACATATATACCTTATATTGGCGCCCTCCCCGAAAAACATATAGTAATATAATATATAGACCTTATATTGGGGCCCTCCCCTGAAAAACATATAGTAATATAATATATAGACCTTATATTGGCATCCACCTCGAAAAGGTATACTAATATAATATATGGATCTTACATTGGCGCCCCTCTGCGAGTGTCGCCCGGGGCATGATAGACCCCTTGCCCCCCCCCCCCCTTTGCTACGCCACTGGTTGATATATTATCCAACATTTATCCAAACGCTGCATTTTATCCGCGCGTTTCATCCAAACACATCCGCGCATTTTATCCAAACGCTGCATGATCAATGTTTGGATAAAATGCGCGGCACAGGCCCTCATGGAAACGGTCCCTTATGCAAAGATATGTATCTCCAAAGTACGCAAAAGCCAGTTTCCCCTCTTTTCACGGGCTTCTCATCCTCAAGCCTCCTTTGCAGTACCTAACAAGCTTTGTACAAGTCTTGGTAGACGATAGTTCTTTCCGTTGTGGTCTGAGTGACTGCACGTTGATAGCCGAAATTTAGCGAAATTCCGCTTTTCCCACCAGCGTAATTATCGGCTATTCCATGCTGAGGAGCCCTTAAAGAGAACAAAACTTAGGTCCATGGCTCCTAAATACGCTGGAGATGTATATATTTAAAGTAGTGCTGTATTTTGTAAAATTTCTGATTTGATTTTTAAGATGTTATGTATTTCTGAATATATATTGATTTTTAGAGTTCAAAACTAATAGTGAGAGCTGTAAATTCTTATTTAACAACATTTTTAATTTTTCAAACGTTAGATAAACTTTTTTAAATATGTATTCTTTGTATTTTATGATATTTTAAAGAAACTGATTCGTCAAAAAATCCGTAATGTCTGGCGTGTTATGTATTTTAAAATTTGTTATATCCGAGTTACTGTTGAGATGTCCTAATTTTAGTAAATATACATTATATAATATCTGAAATGTGTATTTTTATAAAAAAAATAAAGTTCATAAATATTCTAGAATGTTTCTCGACACTTTTAAACTGGTGATGTTCTGCCGGCCGAAATTTTAGCCGTTATTCCATAATGATCAAAGGCATGCAAACTTGATATCTGACATAATTTACGCTGTAACCTATCATTATAGCTTCATAAACCTTTCGCAGTTCCCACGGCATTTGTGAATTTGTCACATGATAAGTCATATTTGTCAGCTGACGTCATAAAGTGCCATTGAAATCTGAGACATGTAGTTATGCATTATATGGCATTAAGATTCATTGCAGCGTATCTTGGGAAATAATATAAGATTACAGCTTTGTTGTGGAGAAATATTATTTATTCCTGAAACACTAGCAGTTCTAAATGAATCTGTTGCTCTGAATTCTTCTTTATTGATGTATACTCATGATAAGTCATATTTGTCAGCTGACGTCATAAAGTGCATCGAAATCTGAGACATGTAGTTATGCATTATATGGCATTAAGATTCATTGCAGCGTATCTTGGGAAATAATATAAGATTACAGCTTTGTTGTGGAGAAATATTATTTAATACTGAAACACCAGCAGTTCTAAATGAATCTGTTGCTCTGAGTTCTTCTTTATTGCTGTATACTCATGATAAGTCATATTTGTCAGCTGACGTCATAAAGTGCCATTGAAATCTGAGACATGTAGTTATGCATTATATGGCATTAAGATTCATTGCAGCGTATCTTGGGAAATAATATAAGATTACAGCTTTGTTGTGGAGAAATATTATTTAATACTGAAACACTAGCAGTTCTAAATGAATCTGTTGCTCTGAATTCTTCTTTATTGCTGTATACTCATGATAAGTCATATTTGTCAGCTAACGTCATAAAGTGCCATTGAAATCTGAGACATGTAGTTATGCATTATATGCATTAAGATTCATTGCAGCGTATCTTGGGAAATAATATAAGATTACAGCTTTGTTGTGGAGAAATATTATTTAATACTGAAACACTAGCAGTTCTGAATGAATCTGTTGCTCTGAGTTCTTCTTTATTGCTGTATACTCATTAAAATTTCATTTATCTGACACGCATCCAGTGGTGGGAGACTCTTTATGAAGAAAATCCCGAGGCATGTATTTTTATCAACTCTTTTTGTAATTACGTTTTTTCTTTCTTTCTCTCAGAAGATAAAGACTAGAGTTTTGAGCAAATATATCGTTATTAAGTTTCATATTTAATGCATTTCACTAATTAGGGGAATCGTTTCTTATGAGGGGAAATATGTAATGAACAGTCTAAAGAGAATTAAAAAACTTACGCTTTCTTCTGTGCAAAAGATCTTGTGTTGTCTGTTACATGCCACTCAGAGAGCCGTATTTAATTAATTAGCTCACGTAACATTGTTTTAATTAAAAGCTTCAAATATTTGGTTACTTAAATTTTCTATATTCTCTTCCAACGAGCGAAGTCAATATTAAAAATTTCTTCTTTTTAGAATATTTAGGCTTTGTAATTTGGTCGTCTAATTCACTTTATTCAAAGTCTGGGAAGATCGTAAGAACATATTTTGTTTACAATTAACTCACTTTTCTTTGTACTTACATGCATTAATATGCAAATGAGTTAGAGAACTCTAGAGAACTCTCGACTCTCAAGAAAAGAAATACTTTTTTTTAAATGCAAAATATTTCATTTCGCTCCATGTTCCTCTGTTGCCACGAGAAACAAATTCGTAATTAAACAAGAAACCGTAGATTTTTATTCACTCGCTCTCTTACTGCTCTTCTTCCTCTATTCATTACATTATCTCTATTATTTGCTTCTGGAAAATATATTTAATCAAGTTATTTTATTTATTCTTTATTTATGAGCCTACTGAACCAAGAACTTCTTCGATTTCGCATTTAGATTCGCCAAATATTACAGTTTTACATTGAGGCTTAATGCTTTCTTTTCACCTACGGGAACTCACGACAGTTAAAAAATATTATTGGATTGGGCTTTCTTTCAAGCGTAATAGGCTATAATATTGAAAATAATTTTTAAAGAGATGACGCATTAATTTGTATTTTTAAAAACATTACAAAATGTTAATATCAAAAGAAATGGAATCAATTCAAATAGAGGATTGTAACCATCTTTCGTTTGATCTCTGCAGTTCAAAATCAGTTAATGCAGTTCAGTCAAAATTAGTAGAAAAGAGATCTTCCTTTTGCATCCATTTGAAAATGACTGAAGTATGATATTCATGGTTTTAAGGTATTTTCTCGTGCTTTAAAAAACTTTTCATGTGATTCTTTATTAAGTATATTCATTTCTATTATTTCATGTAACGGTTATGCAATTTACATGAAATAATACAAA
The DNA here is from genome assembly GCA_907164885.2 of Dolomedes plantarius. Taxonomy (NCBI): domain Eukaryota; kingdom Metazoa; phylum Arthropoda; class Arachnida; order Araneae; family Dolomedidae; genus Dolomedes; species Dolomedes plantarius. The sequence continues at coordinate 202,653,680 of OU015494.1, forward strand.
TTCATGTAACTTGCTGATTAATATCTATAGATATGATTGCATCATATATCTTGCTTCTTTCAATCAATTTGTTAAATTAAGCGTGTCAACCAGGGACATTTTTGTATTCAGTGTAACTACTGACAGACATAATGATGTAAAGCAAAGTGCATCATAAATGAGTTCTTTTTGCCAAAGTTTCTTTTGATTTATTTCAATATAGTTTTCGAACTTTGCACCTGAAAATGCATGCGTAATATGCTATTATTTTGGTTTTCTATCATAAGTACATGAATGAAATTTTTGATTCGCTGCTGTCTCATTTAAATCACACATACATTGAATTATTGGATAAAGGATAAAACTCGGTTATACTTAGAATATTAATTTTATGTTACTGTATCAAATAAAGTCCAAATTTCCAATTGAAGCATCCGTTTAACATTTAATATATCTTACCGACTCTTTTAGAACTTATGCAGTATTTTAAACAGATGTATATTTTAATAGGACAAAATACACATGTCAACTGTAAGCGATAAATGTTTTTATCAGGATAAATAAATATTTCTTCCAATGTGGTAGATGAAAGAGTCATTTACTTATTTTCCCAATGAAATCTGCAAGCTACTTTGTTGAGAGAGTGAAAGCAATATTACTGGTTTTATGGGGTAACCACAGAAGCATCCATGCCTTAGTCGGGAATGGAATCCGGACTTACAATTTAGGGTTTTCTTTTAATCTAACCATCGTAGATAGAATGGGGAATGCCTGTTTACATAAGTTCTGAAATAGTTTTGAAACGATGTGACGCAGCTTTCAAGAAAACAATCATGATCAAAAACAGTCATTCAAGAAAGTTCTTTCATTAATAAAAAATTTAAATAAAAAAACAGAAAAAAGCAAACAAACAAACACACACACACGCACACACACACGCGCACACACACACACACACACATATATATATATATATATATATGTGTGTGTGTGTGTGTGTGTGTGTTGTGTGGATAAATTTAGAAAACAATATGGTCTAAATTATTATCATGATACATGAATTTTAATGTATATGAAGATGCCCTCTACAAGTATAGTTAAGCATTATTAAGTAAATTAAGATATTTCCTAATTTATAAATGACTTTTTCATACACGCAATTAAAAAAAAATTGTGGACTCATTGACATTTAAAGAAAAATCATTTATATGCAAAACATGTATATGCGTACTTGAAAATCTTTATTTGCTGCTCTCTTACTTTGTCTTTTTTCAGCTGTTTTAGTATTTATTGTATTCGAAAAATAAGGTACAAGATTTTTGGACAAATGGAACAGGCTTTTTGAAATCCTAAATTTTGAAGTACTTAAAACGGTGAAAACTGATATATTGTGAAACTACAATTCTAATTCAAAAATAATACGTATGAAATTTTCCAAAGTTGAATGACAAATACTACTTTTTTCCATTTAAGATGAAAGAAATACACTTATACTGTTCTTTTGGTGATAAACTGAAAACTATAAATTTTCTTAAGAAATTTTCTTCAACCTGCGATGAGTCAGTAGGAATACTTCAGTTAACATGTTTTCCTGTTCAGAATTGCATCCTCGATCATAATCCAGGCTTTCAAACCAAGAAGATAATTTTGACAACAGGCTGCACTGACTTTGAAATATCGGTGACAGTCATTAATGATACATGGATGGTCAAGACTCTTACATGACCTTCTCAACTGAGAGTGCACTACTAAAGCGGTTTTACTAAAGTATCTGCGAGTCTAAAGAATGCGGACTAATTAAATCTATTATTATGATTCCACGACTATTCCTTACAACCGGAATATGGGGCATTGATATCGGTGACAGTCATTAATGATACATGGATGGTCAAGACTCTTACATGACCTTCTCAACTGAGAGTGCACTACTAAAGCGGTTTTACTAAAGTATCTGCGAGTCTAAAGAATGCGGACTAATTAAATCTATTATTATGATTCCACGACGATTCCTTACAACCGTAATATGGGGCATTGGGAAAAATGGGGAAGACAGTTCACAAATCCAGCTTCTCCTGGAAAAGGTCAAAATAAAAATTTCGAAGCTTATTATACTGTTGTTGCGATTGAAATATTAGAAAATTCTATTCCGGATAAAGAATAAAACAAAAAGAAAATTTCATTAATTTCTCTAAATGACTTTCAAACTTTTTAAATTGGACGAATCAATAAATATTAAAAATTTAATTTAGTTGGAATCAATGAATTAAAACTTCAAACAAAGAAGAATAGAAAACAGAAAAGGAATAATGAAGTAAAGAAGCTCAATTTATTCAATAGTCTTAAACAATTTCGGGAATTTGCAATCAATTAAACCTGACAGTTCATTAGTACAACTTTTATCAAAAAGTTCTTGGTTAATAGACATAATACCTGATGCATTAAAAATCAAAGAGTGGATTTATAAACGAACCATTTGTTACTAATTAGGGAAGTCTCTTTGATTAATCAGACTTGACAAACATTGATTAAAAGCTGACATAGAATATTTCCAATTTTTGAATCGAAAATTAAATAGATTTAAACTTAAGAAAAGGTAACTAGTTTTACCAACATTGATTAGAGAAAATTACGCTGCAATGCTGAAAAGTATATCATTCTTTTTATTTACAAATTTTGTTTTATCATTAACTTAGAGAACACAAAGTTTTGAATTAATTTTACTCAGATATTTCAACCTCTCACGCAAATTGTGGCTCCATTTTTTTAAATAATGTGTTGAATAGATATTTTAGGCCTTTTGAAATGTAAAGAACTTGGTGACATCACATATAAAAATAAAGTGAGCTAACATCAAACATAATGTTTTGTTGAAAATTGCCCCTTTGTGCAATACAATGTACAAGGCCTGTCACACTCCAAAAGTTATGATTTAGTACAGTATCAGGTTGGATTCCGTATAAAATTCTGCATTATTTTACAAAATATAAATCATCTGAGATAAACAATACCGGATGGAAATTATTGTAAAAGATTTAATTACGTATTTGAAAATAAATCAAGTTTTTTGACCATACATGTGCATTTGATTCTGATTTTATTAATTATCGCCGAATTTATAATATTTCATACCCTGAAAGATAATGATCACTATCTAGTTCGTATTCAAGGCGATCATTTTTAAACATGTATTAGTAATACATGTATTTGCACACATGAAAAAAATTAGTCATGTCAAATATAGTATTTCATTTTTTACTTTTCAGTAGTAAAATACGTAATAACATGTTATAAGCATTGTCCTTATTATCTGTGCCTGCCGCAATGATTAAAAAAATTTAGTTCTACACGAAGTATTTATATCCTAAATATTCTTGTTTATATTTTCCAGAGTAAGGAAACATTTTACTCATTTCATACACTTCCAATAGAAAAAAATTAGATAAATTTAAAAATAAAACTGTAATTTAAACTGCATATATTAAATGAGGTGGTGAAGTGATAGATTGATATCACAGAGGAAAAAAAGTCGGTCAGTCGCCGGAAAAAGTGGGTTCTGCAACCCACTTCGCGTAGGTTATTGTAAGAGGTGAGTTAAACAAACCACTATACGTGTTTTTGAACGCGGATGTAAGTGAGTTAAAATAGAACTGAGTTATCGTTACTGAGTTATCCAAACATGTGTGGTAAATAACTCACATGTCGTGAGATTTTTATAGTCAGTTTACTGAATTGGAGAACCAACTTTAAATATTAAAACGTATATACTATGTAACTTGAAAGGTTGAAATGGATTTCCTTTGGAATGAAATTTTTTATCTGTACTTAAAATGCTATCCATTACTTTTTATAGGAAAAGAAGTTAATTTTTGGTATATAATGTCTAAATTTTTTAACGGGAATAACAAAAATTCTTGTATCGTATTTCAAATCAATTTTTTGTTTATAATTTTTAATGAAAGGTTGGTTAACCTACGCCATCATTATAGGTATACAGTTATTATCGTAGCTCAAAATTTTAATAAAAAATTATATCTGAATCCCAAAATCAAATTGAGATTTCAAAATATATTACTGTTCTTTATAAGCAACATTCCTAATTATTTACAGTTCCTTCAGTGTGCAAATTGTCCCAATCATTCATCAGTACTCTTTCTATTAGTTGATCAAAGAGTCAAATTCCAGCAGCCATTCTTCGTAATCTTTAAACAATCTGTGACACTTAGTAAAATCCATTTTCTCTGAAACGAATCTAACGTTCCGTTTCCTATTATTTCTCTCTGTCTACTTTATATTGGATTTGCAAGGGCTTTATGTATTTATTTGCTTTTGCACGGAAGTTTCGCTGTCGAAGCTTTCGCTATTGATCAGAGTTATTAGTGACTGCTTGTTTAATAATATACATGCATCGAGTGTGCGGGTCCCTTTCATCCTGTCCTCCTGCAAGCTTTCGTAATGGCTCCAATAAGGATTACAGTGGCGTAAAACAGAACTCAGCGTCCAGGTTCGTTCAATAGCGAGTTTCCCGTTTAGAGCTCAGATTAATTTACATCGGCAAACCTGCTTTCTACATATGCTTCCCTATCCAAACACTGCATGCTATGCGGGGCATTATTGTAGGAGGACGGTTCAGCTTTAGATATTAGACAGTTTCACATTCCAATATTTACAAACTATCTTCCTAATAGTGGTTATCTTATTAAAAAGCACAAAATTTTATTTGCTACCGTCTAAAGAGATATTTAGGCAGAAAATAAGTATACAATACAACTCAAATCTTTTAAATTTTGACAAGTTGATATGCTTTAGAAGTGCGAATTTTTTTCCCTGTTATGCAGAATAACTATGCTAGTTTTACCCTTTTCATGGTCTATCTGCAAAGCTAGTTCAGATTCCTGACAAAGGTCAATAATTCCTTGAACCGAAATACTTTATTGTTTACGGAAACTTATATTGTCTTTTAAATCATAAATGTAAAGTTAAAATACGTATTTCCGGAGATTGTGTATCATGACGTAGAAGGCCCAAATCTGCGTGTATTCCCGAAGCAACGGTTGTGATTTATAGGACAATAAGCTTTTCATAAAATACTGTTTGATACAATTTTCTTTTTTTTCATGGAAGAAAAGAGCCAATGACAACGAAAATCAAAATGCGAGGATCCTAATAAGTGGATATTGATTTTTAAATCCATTTCTTGAGGCAAAAGTGATGATGGAATATGCCTAAATAGAAAATATATTAGTACTATATGTTTAAGAGAAAATTCTTACAGATAATGATGCAAGTCTACCCGTAGGTATCACATAACTGTGTTATATTGAGTTTTAGAGACCATTATTTAGAATTGCAATTTTAAACCCAGATATCTACCTCTTATTGATACAAATTGTGTACATTTTTATTTGATAAAGAAGAAAACAATTTCGAAATGAAAAAAAAAATTGGAAAAAATATTAATATATATCTTTTATTTAAAGCATTACATTTTTAATTGTAATTGCTCTTTACTTTATTTAAAGGATTTATTAAAACCGTATGAATTTCAAGCAACATTTTTTATGAGTTTGCAGAAATAACATAATAAATGCCAGCTTTCGAAATGGCTCCAATAAGAATTACAGTGGCGTAAAACAGAACACTGCAGTGTTCGGGTTAGTTTTCCGTTAAGGGCCTGTTCACATAGGAGTCCGTTGCGTTGCGTTAAGGAAAAGATGACGTTGAGACGAAAATAAACCAATCATAGGCCTCCAAACGATTAGCAATGAAATTTTTAACGCCTATGATTGGTTTATTTTCGTCTCAACGTCATCTTTTCCTTAACGCAACGCAACGGACTCCTATGTGAACAGGCCCTAGGAGCTCAGATTATTGTTGTGTGTGTGTTGTGGTTTATGCCCCTTGACCGACAGTATATCTGGTCAAGTCCATGAAGGCTATTGGGCAGAATAGTGCTGCTCCGGTTTTGAATAGCACCACAAAGGTAGGAATTCGACTTGGCTAAAGGACCGGTCCCGTAATTTTGAACCGAGTCAAGGGAGGAGACCGGTACACTTGCCCCAGCACCTCCAGAAGTAAATTTTGAAAATTTGGAGGACATTGCAGCCTTGACAGATTTTTCGTGCACCAGTCGCCATTAGGAGCTCAGATAAATTTACATCAGCAGACCTGTTTGTTTTAAAATATCTTCTCGTTGGAATTATTCGAAAAAAAAAATTCTAAATGATTTCTATTTCAATACGACGACCATTATCATTAAAGATGTTTTCAGAATGTTAGGATGGTTTTCCATTGTGAGTCTCTCTGAGAAGAGTGTCATTGTTAAAATAATTGTCACCACAAATCTTCATAATATACAGACACTGAAAAATTATAAATTAAGAGAACCAAACTTAAGTTACGTTGAACGCATAAAAATTTAAATGCCTTATAATCTGATGTAACAAATTAATCGTATCTGTAAGTGCACCAATAAACAACAACTAAAAGTAAATTTTAAAATCCTTTTATGCGAAATTTTTAGCTCTTATTAGGATGTCTATAACAATATCTCTAAGGGCCTGTTCACATAGGAGTCCGTTGCGTTGCGTTAAGGAAAAGATGACGTTGCGACGAAAATAAACCAATCATAGGCGTTAAAAATGTCATTGCTAATCGTTTGGAGGCATATGATTGGTTAATTTTCGTCTCAACGTCATCTTTTCCTTAACGCAACGCAACGGACTCCTATGTGAACAGGCCCTTAGGTATTTTTGGAATAGTTTATACTAAATATCAAGAAAAGTCATTTACGACACAAACGCCTGTCAAATATTTTCTAGTTTATTTTAAAACTGTAAAAACAAATAAACTGTGAAATAAATGTACTTCATAAATTTTAACATTTTGTTCTATATAACTAAAAAATGTTGTAATTTAGGATACATAAAACTTTACATTGTTGGAAGAGATAGCATTTTAGTTTTAAAAAATTATATCAATGGTCAATGTTCCAACACATCTCTCAAATTTTATTTTGTGTAAATTTCACTAACGTGAACATTTACACCGAAATAACATTAGGTCTAATGTTAATAAATAATTTAATGATATTAACATTACATACGTTACTGACGTTATTTATATGAAAGAAAATAAAGTAGTTAAATTTTCCGGTATAACGCTTAATTTTAAGAAGAGACACCAAAGGACAATTTTAATTCATTAGATCTGAATTTCGTTTTCTTGAAAAAATTAATCAAGATTCATTTTTTTGAGAGTTAATCCTCTCTGTTCGGAAGTAGTTTGTTCTTTTATTCATTTTTTAGAGCTTAACACGAGTTTCTAGTGGCAGTACATAGTTCTCCACCCTCAACCCCAGGGGAGTACGATGAAATAACATCCTCCCCCTTCTGTTCCTAATGGAAATAATAGAGAGCGAATTCGAAGCGTAAATTGATTTAGTCCCTCCGTAAGCCCTTGGTATCAAGCAAGCATATATACCAAGCCTTTGTCTTTTGAAACCCTTTAAATGTGACTCATCAATGTCACTCTCAAATTAAAGGCTGGAAAGGTGTAGAGTTTCAATTTGTTAGGCAATATTCCCATTCAGATTTTCTAAACTTCTTGTTTATTACATTGCTTAATTACACTAAATACACACAATGTAATTTGATATAAACAATTTTGAACGGTGAATTTAGCATCAAAATAATATTTTCTTCTGCTTTAACTCCACTGCAGTTCGTTTTGGTAACAATATATCATTCTTAACAAAGAAATGGCCATAATTCCCAATACCCCCGTATTATTGAAAAAAGGACCTTTTGAGTTTCTTTTATAAACATACAGCATACTAGTAAACTAACCTTTATGAACACACGATTTATTACAGTAAATAAATTTCAATTTTCTCTTTTATTTGATATTCTAAAATTAATAAAAGCATTATTTGTTTAAAAAACGATACGTAAAAAGATCAAACGGCAATGTAATATAGTTTACGAAAAACTGTTCTATGAGAACGGCAATGTAATACAGTTACGAAAAAGTATGAGAAAAGTTTATTTCCTGTCTTCTTACCCTAGATATATATCTTCAGTATAATTTATTCTTCTTTTACATTATACTCGTACATTAGTTAACTAGAAAGGGATATCATCGTTCGTTATATGAATGTTGGAAGAGCAATTAACAAGCATATTGTATTAAAGGTTAATATTTATATACTTTTCTGTAACAAATGTTAAGCATTTAAGGCAGGAAATCTTACAGAAAGGAAAATATTTTTTGTAGTATATTGTACTCTCATTTTTAAAGATTGTTGATTCATACAAGAGAGTACAAAATACGAATATGCTTTTTACTGTAAAATTTTATTCAAGGAGTAAATACATTTTAAACTACTACCTATAAACGCGTCGTTACTTTCCATTAACTAAAAAGGAACAATAATCTTTTTCCCAATAAGTTTTGTCTACATTTCGTTCATTTCGTCTCAGTATTCTATACGTTTACAGAATAAAATTTCCTAGCTAACAATGTCTTCCGCCTCTCGGAAATTTAAACAACATATTTTTGCTTCTGGCCAATGTAATTCAAAAATTTTGAAATGCAAACAAAAAGTAAGTTCACTGAGTCTATTATTCATAATTTCCTTTTACTAGAACAGTGTTTCGAAAGAACTTTTTGCAGTTAATATATGATTTGAATAAATATTTCAAATTATATAGCCTTTTGGCTCCTTCCAACCTATCTTTTATTAACGCAATGAATACTGCTTTTGCGAATCTTTCTTCTTTCTGCCATATTAGAATACTGAAAAAAAAACACAATAAATAGCACTTGGCACTTTACCAAGCAATTTCGATCCGTTCAGGGAACCTCCTGTTCAGTATCATTATTTACAGGGTTTTCTTATTTTGATAAAAGCTCTACTTTGCAGGGCACGGTTCCTACAATAGTTTTTGCATTTGTTGTGGTTGAAAATTTTAAGCCAACTTTGGACTTTCAGACTGAGTAATTTGACTTACATTAATGCTTGTAATTTTGTCAGATCTTATTCTTTTGAGATAATGGATTTTTAGAAGTCCATTGGTCTTAATTACGTTAGAAGTTTGATTGAAAGGATCAATCGTAGGCAGTGGACTGTAATTTAATTTTATGTTTAGAGTGAGCACATGTTTCTACGGCGCGTGCCGCTGCTCGACTCACATATTATAGATAGTGCCACTAGGGGCGATATAATGAAAGAGATATTTCTTTCCATATTCCCTCCGTTGAAATTGAAATTTCAACAGGAAAGAATGAAGTTACATTAGAATAATCACAACATTTGAAACGCAAAGTCTAACATTTAGGTAGTACAGTGATGTACAATGATGTATTTTCTGCAATTAGAGAAATTAATACAAAATTTTGAATCGTAATATCAATAATACATAATTCTTAGTACACAATACATAAACTAATACATAACCTTTTATGACTTGTCATTTTACTCAATTGTATTTGAAGTAGGCAAAATGCAAATTTTAGAAATAGCTCGAGTAAATACACCTTTTATAATTTGCACCTTGACTACTCTGACCTTCATATCAGGACCAGGTATTGCTTCTATTATCCGACCCATATGCCACTTACACGGTGGTAAGTTGTCTTCCTTTAATAAGACCAAAGTTCGTTTATTTACATTACTTTTCTCAAATTGCCATTTGTTTCGATTTTGTAAGTGGTTTAGGTAATCTCTACTCCAATTTTTCCAAATTGCACTGATCTAGTGATACGTTGCCATTTCGATAACTTATTTTCAGCTATATCAGTAATGTTTGGTTCAGGAATGGCTTCGATCGGTCTGCCGATGAGAAAAATGTCCAGGGGGTAGGACTTCATAGTTATTTATCTCTGAGTATAATAGGACTAAGGGTCGAGAATTTAATATGCCTTCGATTTGAATTATAAGAGTTAAAAATTCTTCACTTGTGAGCCTTGAATTTCCCACAGTTTTTCTTTTAAATGAGTTTTAAAGGATTTAACACCATTTTCCCATAGACCACCGAAATTCGGAGATCTAGGGGGTATAAAGTTCCAACTTACACCTTCAGAAGCCAAATAATTTCCTACCTTTTCATCAGGACTGCATACCATTTTTCGAAGTCTGTTCAACTCTGTTTGGGTTCCTCGGAAGTTAGTTGCGTTATCTGAAAATATAGAAGAGCTTCTGCCTCTTCTGGCAAAAAAACCTTTTTAAAGCCGCGATGAATGTTTCTGTTGTTAAATCTGAGACACTTTCAAGATGAATGGCCTTTGTGGCTAAACATATGAATATTGTCACATATATTTTGGAATAATTTCCTTTGCGCTGTCCGTTATATATTACTTCAAAGGGGCCCGTAAAGTCAACACCAGTGTTAGTGAAAGGTGGGCTTGGTTGTATCCTAACTGATGGTAAATTACCCATTGATTGTTCACTGATAACTGAATTGTGTTTAAAACATTGCATACAATTACGTACAACCTTCTTTGCTAAAGACTTACCAAAGACTTACCAAAAACTTACTAAAGAATAGGCCAAAATGGCATTCTAATAAAATGAATCAAAGTTTGGGGTCCTACATGAAAAAATCTTTTATGGAAATATGTAAATATCAACTTGGTTAATTTGGGATTGTTTGGAATAATCATTGGATGTTTTTTATAGTAGGATAAATCGGAATTTTAAAGTCTACCTCCGACACGAATAACTCCATTATTATCGAGTATTGGGCACAAATTTTTTAACTTACTCTTTCGAGGAATTGGCTTGTTACTTTTTAATGCCTTTAAGTCCTCTGGAAAATCCTCACTCTGGACCATTTTAACTAGTTTAGAAATGGCATATTTTAACTCAGTGTTTGTTAACGTACCTTTTCTCTTAGATTTCGGATTTTTGCAATTGAAGATAAATCTGTAAATATAAGCTATACTATAAACAATCGTCATATAATTATTACTAATGTTTAAAATGCTGTAACAGAAAGGTTTGTCATTTGAGGAAATTAATGATATTTTAGAGTCAACAACAGGAGAGTCAATTTTTTTTTTCTAAGTTCGTTGGCATACTGTTCTTTTGGCACAATTAGGTCTACATCATTTGCAGGGTTCACTTCTTGGCTCAAGAGAGAGGGACCGTTCCACCATAATGCACTTTTGGTAAGAGACTGGGAACTAATTCCTCTTGTCACCAAGTCAGAAGGATTGTCTATACCTGGACAGTGCATCCAGGCTGATGGATCTGTCAAAGTCTGGATTTCAGACACACGATTGCTTACGAAGGATTTCCACCGTTTGCTGGAACCTTTTATCCAATACAATGTAATCTTTGAATCAGTGTAGAAGAACATTTTAGTTTCTTTCTTTAAATTTACAATTATTTACACTTCGTTGGCTAAACGTGCAGCAAGTAGTGCGCCGAGAAGCTCTATCCTCGGAAGTGTAATTTTTTTTGAAGTGTGCAACTCTACTCTTGGTTGTGACTAGTTTCACATCAATGTAGTCTTTATTTATGACGCGTAAGTAAATGGCTGTTCCATAGGCTTTTTTGCTGACATCACTGTAGCAACGTAATTTTATTTCAGAATCAGGATCATTCAAACACAGTCTTGGGACTTTTAGCTCAGCAAGTTGAGAAAGTTCAGAACACCATTGATCCCACTGATTTTTAACATCAGAGGGAAGTTCTTCATCCCATGCTACTTTTCTAACCCATAGCTCTTGATAAAGGCACTTGATACGGATGGTGAATGGTTGTATTAGGCCTAGAGGATCAAATTTTCCCAGCCGCTTGTATTAGGAAACGTTTTGTGTTCTTTTGGGCTTGTGCGAAGTCCATTAAGCCCCGTACGTCTAAAGTGAAAGTATCTTAATCAGTATTCCAACTTAGTCCTAACACTTTGATGTTTGATTTTGAATTATCCGAGTTTTCAATCGGATGTGTACTAAAATCTTTCTCCTTCCATTTTTTCATCAAAACTCGATCATTTGTCGACCACTTTCTCAGCTGCATTCCAGCGCTCGACATGATCTTCTTCGCTTCGTAAGATACCTGAAAAGCTTCGTCAACAGTATCTCTTCCAGCGATTAGGTCATCGACATAAAAACATGAGTCTAGTATTCTCGCAGTGATCGGGAATTCATTTTGGAAATTTTCTACATGTTTCTTTATGGTTGTTGACAGTAGAAAGGGACTTGCATTTACACCAAATAGTACACGTCGAAATCTGTATGTTTCCACACAAAATTTCCCTTCATTAAAGTTATTTTCCTTTATCCAAAGAAATCGAACTGTATCTCGATGTTTCTCGGTTAAAGATATCCGAAGAAATGCCTTTTCCACATCTGACGTAAAGGCAACTTTATGTAATCTGAAATTTATCAGTATCTCTAGCAGATGAGGATTTAAATTAGGACCTGTGTATAAACAATCGTTCAATGATAAATGACCGTACTCATGTGCACTGGCACCAAACACAGTTCTGAGCTTCGTCGTCAGACGATCTTGTTTGCATACCACCTGATGCGGCATGTAATATAATGCTTGGTTTGCGGGTTCTGTTGAGTTTTTAACCCGTTCAATTATTCCACTTTTTACGTAATCACTAATAATGTCCTTGTATTGTAAATACATCTGTCGATTTTGGCTAAGTCTACGTATCAAACTTTGTAGTCGCTTCTTAGCTACAGAGAAATTATCGCTTAACTCTTTAAAGTCTTTTTTCCACGGTTGATGTACTTCATACCGTCCATATTTGAAAACAGTACTTTTATTATGAATCTCTAAAGCTTTTTCAGTTTCGCCATGATTAGACTCGTCTCTAATGCCTATAGTTTCAAGATCCCAGAACTTCTTCAGACTGATTTCTGGCATTTCCTCTGAGGCATGATAGCAGTGAAGGGTATTAACAGGCTCGGTTTCTCTAGTTAACGCTATTGTTCCCGTTGTAAGTCAACCAAACACAGACTCTTGAAGAATAATATTCTCATTATTTAATTTTATCTTATTAGCTCCCATACGGTCATAGAAGAACTTTGAACCTATTAACAAGTCAATTTTATTTGGAGCTGAAAAATGTGGGTCAGCATATTTTATGTTACATGGAAATTTATTTTTTGATATCTCAAGAGGTTTAGAAGGCGTCAAGTTCGTAATCTTATTCACTACAAGTAATTCTTTATTTCTTTTAAAATATCCGCTAGCGTTAGAAATTACAGTAGAGATCTTATTTTTTACTGTTAAGGATGAACCATTCAAACCCAAGATAGGCGCATTAACTTTTTTCTTTTTCAAACCCAATAAATCCGCGCACGCAGTTGTTATGAAACAAGATTGGCTGCCAGAATCAAGTAACGCACGTTGTGGTTTCTTGATTTTGGATCTGTGGTTACTTGTTTAGATATTCCCCTTGAATCTCGAACGTAAACTAGGGCTGTTTGTAAAAGCTCAAATTTATTGCTATCGGTTAGAGATGAGAAACAGTTTGATTCCGTAGCGCCTGCAACTTAATTTAGAGGGGGAACACTAGTGCTTATTTGACCTTGAGTAAGTTCCGTGCATGGATAGTTGTTTATGCTAGTAGAATTGTTGTTAATGCCATTTGGCGCCTCTACGAAAGTGGGTTTCGACATTAAATCATGTCGGTGAATTACAGAATGATGGGGCTTGTTACAGATTTTACAGTTTTTAAGACTTTTACATGGATTAAATTTATGGGGTTCCAAGCAGTTATAACATAACTGTCTTTTTCTAATTTCATTAATCCGTTCCTTAACTGTCAAATCATGAAATATTTTGCATTTGTAGATTACGTGGTTTGTTTTTCCACATATATAGCACGAAATTTTCTGATCTCTTTCCAGAATTAAACTTTTAGATTTAAATTGCGATTCTGGTTTGGATTTGGGAACGTAGTAACTACGCTGCATAATTTCCAATATCTGGCAGCGTTTATTTAGAAAGTTTACATATTCTTCCCAGTCAGGAAGTTTGCCAGTCACCTGGGTCATTTCGTACACCTTCCTCGTTTCTCTGTATAATTTTGAACTGATAATATTGATCAGAATTAATTCAGAAAGTTTGTTAGTACTTAAATCTAACAATTTCAGTCCTCGAACATGCTTTAATACAGCATCAGTAAGTCTTCTTAGTTCTTTAGCAGATTCATGCTGAATCTTTTCGATGTTTAGAATAGAGTTTATGTAAGAATCAGCGATAAGCGTTTTGTTCTGATATCGCTCTTTAAAAGTTTTGAACAACGACGTAAATGTATCGTCGGGTGTTTGAATGGCTTTCACTTCTCCTTTTAAACATGATTGGAGATAATGAAGCTTTTGTATATCATTCAAAGAATCGTTTGACGCCATTAAATCATTAAATTGATTTTCAAATAATGGCCACTCGTCATAACTGCCCGAAAACTGTGGCAGTGGAATGTCAGGTAGTTTCGGATTACATGATTATTTGAGTTCATCTTTAAATGCATTTTTAGATAAAGTTCCAGACGAAAGAAGATATTTTAGGCTTACCTCCAAACTGTCGTGCAGATCCTCCAGTTCAGATAATGCAGTTTCGCTACTTTCGATTTCTCCATCTGATAGATGTAAAGCATAAAATTCCTCGATAAGTTCTTAATATCACCTTTGATCTCAAGGAGAGATTCCAGTTTTTGAGAGATCTCTATTAAACTCTCTTTCTTCTCGGTAAATTCAGAAACGAATTTTTCGATCTTCAGCGGGCGAGTTTCGATTTAACTATCCTGCGCGTTCTATTTAAAGTTTTTAGCGATTTATCCATTCTAGAGCTGGTTGATTCCACATTAGGGCTAGCACGGACCACTTATTTATGGTCTTAATTGCGTTAGAAGTTTGATTGAAAGGATCAATCGTAGGCAGTGGACTGTAATTTAATTTTATTTTTAGAATGAGTGAGCACATATTTCTACGGCACTTGCCGCTGCTCGACTCACATATTACAGATAGTGCCACTAGGGGCGATACAATTAAAGAGATATTTCTTTCTAGTCATATTATTATTATTTGACACCGGTTCTGTATTTACCTCATTTTAAATGTATGAAAAATAAATGTAATTGCAAAATGATACTTTTATCACTTTTATGTGCCACAAATCATAACTGAACCTCAATTCTAATATTTTCTTCAAATAACTGCGTATTATGTTTTAGAACTTTTGAAATTCGGAGCAATAATTAACGATATTCTATAACTCAACACCCTTTTATAAATAATTTTCAAATGTTAAAATTCACTGATTTGTATGATATTTTCTTCGATCTCTAAAGGAGGCAAATAGTTAAAAAGATATGCTAGGAAAATTGTTATCGTTATTTACGGGAACGACAATACTATGATCATTGATCTGTGTTTTTCCGCGTATTTTAATACGTATTAAAAATTATTCTGGATCCCATAAAATTTTGGCTGTGAGTATTCTATAATATATGCAAAAACACAGCACAGTAGTCATTACAAGTTCTAATTTTTAAATTCACTATAACTTCAAGCGTTTGTGTGAAACAGTGCAATCAATAGACATTTACAGAAAATTTTGTTGTGCTCTAAATATGTTATATCAAATAACTAAACTATTTTTCTCCCCTGACTTCATTTCGAGTCCTCTCACTCGACACCTAATAAAGTTTATCTATTAAATATCTACGCTATATTATATCTTTGATCACGAACTTTCACTTTAGAATATTGCAGTTCTGGTATAATAAAGAGGGGAACTGACAAAGAACAGATAATTTTATCAAAACACATGCACGGATATCTAATTATACATAAATTATTAGACTATACAGTAAACAGATGCATCCATAACGGATACACCAAAAAATTACAAATGAAAAGCAACTAAGACATAATTTCAAGTTGCAAGGCAATTGTAACTTCATTGTTTTATAAATAATCATAATGTAAATATTCAATAAATTCTATGATTTTCAATTATTTTTACTGTTAATTTCCGAAAATATGACAATTTTTAAAGTGCTAACTGTGATTAAATATGTTTCTGAGAAGAAAAATAAGGAGACTGAAACAAAGCTTCACTCTCATTTGAAAATGAACACATGAAAAGTATTAAAAAAATATATTAAATAAAATATAAAGTACATAGGTCTATAAAAAATTAAAGCCTCCAAAGTTAATTAAATTCATAGATTCAGAAAAAAATATATAAATATAAAAAATGAGCACTGTAGCACCATAAAATTAAACTTTTTCATATCTGCCCAATCATTGTTTTAATATTAATTTTTTTTTCTGGGATAAATATCCTTTCTTTTTTGTAATTGCGTTACTTGGAAAGATATAAGATATAAAAAAAAGCTTTTACGACCTTTCATCATCGAAACACCATACATTTCAATGTCTTTACAATCATAGGAGCAAGTCTTCATGGTATTTTTATTATTGCTCACAAAGGACATGGAATAGGAAATCAGTGTTTTTCTATTGGAATTCCACTGCAAAAAATAGGTCCCATGCTGATGTCTTACGACAAACTCCATTTCCATCGCACTTCCTCTTCAGCGCCCCAAGCCACACTTGATCACCTTCGCGGTCGAATACTTCTTATGATTTTTCTCTCATGATATTGATTATCGATACCATTTCTCAAGGCCCAGCACTAGGTAGAATGGTTCTCTGATCTCAGAGGAAGCTTTAAAGTTGAAGATGGTACCAAATCTTAGCTCTTTCCCCTCACATGATTCTCTTTTGGAGCACCTCTTTGACTTTCAAAAGAAAATCTATAGTCGCAGCAAACAAGAATTGAAAGAGTTGAATTGAAGATTGGAATGATGTCCATAGTCTTCCACCAGGGACTTTCAAAGTAAAGTGAACACCTAGATTTGGTTTAAAATAGTTTGCATATTTATGTCCTTTGTGAAATATTTTGCTAGAAAAAGATTCGTATATATATATATATATATATATATATATATATATATATATATATATATATATATATATATATATATATATATATATATATATATATATATATATATATATATTTATATCTATATATATATATATATATTTATGTATATATATATATATATATATATATATATATATATATATATATATATATATTTATTTATATATATATATATATATATATATATACAGTGGAATCTCGATGTATCGTTTTTCAAGGGACCGATTGAAATGAACGATAAATGCGGGAAAACGGTAGATGCGGAAACATAACAAAGCAATATGATCGTTGGGACTGGATAAAATGAACGACACATACGGAAAAACGATGGATCCGAAAACTATCGATCGAGATTCCACTGTATATATATATATTAATACCCAATAAAATCTCTAGCTTTTGTATGTAGGTGTATAAATGAAATTCTTTCCATAAAATGCATAACCGTTATAAGAGTACTTTTTTCTGTATACAGGAAAAGGGAAACCTTACATCTTTGTAAAACAAAAGCTCTTTTTGTAACAGTGCATATTTACAAATAAAATCGAAAGGTTTAATTCTGCGCAGATTGTTAATACTAGTTAGGAATCCTTTTACACTGTTTTGAATAATTTTAAATCGTTTTACATTACAATATATTTTTAAAAATTGCACTTTTCATACCTTGAGATGCAGAAAAAGCATTTCATCTCAACATCTTAAACTTTTTGTATTACATTATTTGATAAATACTTAATATTTACATTATTTGATAAAAATGCAGTGTTCATAAAATTTGAAAAGTGATTTATTGTACGCTGCGTTATAAATTGATATCAATATTTCAAAGATAATAAGTAATACGTTTAAAGATCCTTGTTTGTAGCAAAGAGGAGCCCTTTATTATTAATGTTGTGGCTGAAACTTTTCTGTGAGACGTCCAAGAAGGCTGAATTCAATTCTCCACAGCACAAATGACCGCTTGGAATTCGAAACGAGTGCCTGGAATGCTAAAATGAACTTGAAATGCCGAATGGAATTTCAAGAACTGGACGGGGATGATCCCTGATAAATTGATCGAATGGCAAACAAGATGAATAGTAAATGCGAGTTTCTAATTAAAGCAGGCACTACGAGTGACGCTATACTTATGGGGAGTCAATTTCGATTTGCTTTACAAATTCAAAAGGAACGGAATTTCGCCTTTGAAATAAAAACATTTTTTAGTTCCGTGTTTATCGATTTACTCACATAAGTAGAATCATACTCAGAAATATATTATAATTTCTCATTCCACAATGTTTTTCCCATCGCAATAATAAAAATATGGAGCTATTAGACAGCATTTATTTATTGTTAAATATTGAGAATTATTTATATTTTACTATTCCCTAATAAAAGGAAATTAAATAATTCAAATCTTAACTGTATTAGATGAAAAGCACTTATAAATTATTTTCTTAATTCTATCGAATCGTACGAAAAATTCCCCCAAAGGTCTTAATTTGATGTAGGTCTTCATTTTAAGCTACAGGAATGTCGGAAAAGAAAAAAATAATATTAATATTTGAATTTGTTACCGCTAGAATCCCAAGGCTTGTTATAATATGGATGGGAAAATTTAATTTTGGAGTTTTTCAAATAAAAAATGTCTGGTATCTGTTATAAGTATATAATCCCTTGCTTATTTATTAAGTTTCCTATATTTAACTAAATCTTGTGATACAGAGTTATAAGTTGAAGTAGATATCAAATCCTGCAACAAACTATTTTGCAGGTCAAATAGCGTCCGGAGGTTAAAAAAAAGTCTAGATTTTCAAGAAATTTGTTTGAATTGAATTTCAAGTCAATTCAGTACCAGATAGAGGAACTCATTTATGTGAAACTTTGCGAGTATTAACCATAGCTTGGTGACAAATTGCCTGTTTTCTTTACTTCTTAGAAACATTATTGAAGTCTACTTTGGACTACAAGCAGCAATAAATTACACCATTACTTACCCGTTTCGTTGACGACGGTTGCTCAATCCGTTTCAGCTCCTAATTAGAGTTATAACTAAATTACGTTTCCCAAATGCGTATAATTCAAGCTGGCATGTTTGCTTTTAAATGTGCCACATGCGTTTCATAAGCCAATTATTTTAATTTTTCACGTAACTCATTAAGCACGTTTTATGACGTTAAAATGTGGATCGAAATAGGCCTCTTTATGTTCTAAGGGAAATAAATCAGTTTGTCTCCTTCTGCCTGAAGCTTTACTTTAAAAAGAAATTAGTACCTCAGGGTGAAATATTTTCTCTTGCGCATAAATTTCTAAATGCATTTGTTTCACCTTTAATTCCCTTTTCTTGACGTGAAAGAAATCACATTTATAAACCCTTTTTTACTTGCTGGACATATATTCAATTATACTGACTTCCCCGACATTATAAATAAGTGTGCTATATCTGGTTTGTTTGCAATATGTCTGTTGACGAGAAAATAAGGAATATAAGGAAAGTTTAGGTGCATAGAATGAAATGTAAGATGTTATCTCTATAGGATAACGGAAAAGGTCGATATCACACTTTGATTCAACATGAGTGAAAAATAGCACGAAGAGCATATCTATGATGCCCTGTATAAAGAGCTGAAGTCAAAAACAGTGATTTAAATATACTAAGTTACTGGCTTTTATACCAATCGCAGAACAATAATTTCGACTTAGAGTCTTTTGTACAAAGAAATGTACATTTGTATACAAAATTAATAGACTTAAACCTTTTATACAAGTCAAAAGATTTTTGTTTATTTCTATCAATAATAACAAACATCTAAAAATCACTTTTTGACTTAAGCCCTTTATACCGGGCACCATAGATACGTTTTAAGGCGATATGTTATTGGGTCTACAAACATATATACCACCGTATAATTTACATATGAAAAATTACGGTTAAAAAAATCGAGCTTTGGAATTAATTAATTTTGAATCTCAACAGTTTTCATGAACAGCTTTATTCCTCTAACAAAGTTTTTGCATAATGCTAATCTTGAACTGTAATCTTTAATTTAGGTGGATGAATAGAGGCAGGAATCCCCTGGAGGGCACAATAATCGATATTTTAATAATTACTGATATTCACAAAACTTTTCTTACTCTTCCTCAATTAAATGAATGACTTTCTTCATAGTAACTAACATTAAACTGTTAATTAAAAATGCACAGATGTCACATGCTTGTAGAAACAATAAATATTATTGTATTGGATGATATTTATGTAATAAAAATATCGCTGATTTCCAATCAAGTTATACGATAGAATATAATAATTTCCCTGGTTTCGTTTGATAATAGTATTTAGTCAGTGCTTTTAATTCAATGTCTTTTATTATAATACTCTGCCGCGATTTTAGAGGAAATATACTAATAAATTCAAAGTACCATTTATTTTATTTTCAAAATATTATGTAAATGAACTGAAGAAGAATATTATTTGTGTCCGAATCAAATAATGAAGACGCAATGATATTCCAGCACTTAGAGTTATACACCCTTCTTAACTACTTCCCACAGAAATTATTTTACTTAACTTTTATTTACATTAATAAGTTTTCAGTAACAAATATCACATACTTTTAAATCATATCATTAAATTTAAATTAATTAATGAATAAAAAATGGTATACATTTTGAGTTTTAATAACAGCTTAAACAGTAACTAATTTGTGTACTTGGAAAGTAATTGGAAAAGGCTTGCGAAGAACGGTTGATTGCATGTTAAGCAATGCTATTATACAAAATAAAATAGTCAACTTATTACTTGGAAAAGAAGATTTATTATTTACAAATTATCACTAATAACATGAAGTTTGCAACAATGCTGTTTGTTTGCATGTAATAAAGAAAATATGATCAAGATATCAGTACATTTCTCTACCACGAAAATATCTGCTCTTGCGTAAAGTATCGGAAGTATAAAGTTTGTACAGGAATGTAAAGCCATATTTAAACATTTTAATCCCAATAGAGGCTTTAATCAAATGGATACGTATTATGTTTATTTGTATGATTAATACAACTGTGCAAAATATAGCAATTTTTAGAAAACTATGCTAAGAACAATTTCTTTATTATATGAAACATTATAAAGACAATCCAATTTGTTGAACTGAGAGCAACTGATATTTAAGTGCGATAAAAAATTTTTAAAAAATAACTCTCACATGTCATACATACATATATTTACAATTATACATCTATATAATTATATGTCTACCTATAGATAGATAAATAAATAGACATTATATATGTACAGTTATTTGTAGTGTAGATTATTCATCCATGACTTTTTACGTATTAGGTTTATTAGAATGGCTATTTTTTCTAGTATTTTACTGTGTTCTGTTATATTTTATTCCATGTATAAAGAATAAACTTTTGACTCTCTATTATTAAGGTCTCTAATGTGAAATAAATATGCTGAAATAATCTATTTACTAGAAAAATAACTCGGTTAAATAAATGAGAGGAACATGTTATGGTTCATGTTTCGTTGGAAGAATAAATACGTGAAGTATCTCCTTCCCTGTCAATATAATTCAGTTTGGTGGAAACGACGCAAGATAGAATCAAGGTAATCAGAACTTCACTGACGATTGTTCTGTCTGTTATGAAATAAGGGAAAGTAATTATTTCTAATATCTCAATATATTGCATAATTCATATAAAAAGACATACATGATTACACGTACTTTATATTTGCTTATACATTTATATTATCATTCATACATGCATGGATTTGCTTTTATGTATCAAATAAGTTTTATCGCTACCAATATAGTATGCATAAATATTAGAACAATGTTTTAGATAAAATTATCACTAATTCTTTGAGTCTTTTTCATTAATTTAATGAAAGAAAAAACTGCTAAGGAATTTTTTTATAGTTGATGTAGTTAAATATATATGCTCTTAGTCAAACTGATTAAAAACTCGACGGTTGACCTAAATTTATTGCTGAGTAGCAACATTCCTATTCATTGATATATTTCTAAACTGTTAAAATTCTTCTAAACTGTTAAAAAGTTAGTTAAATAGTAATCCTGTAAAGTCTTTTACTTTTTGTCTTAAGATTTTACTACACAGCAATGAAATAATGATATTTAAATTCGTTTTTCGATTTTAAACTATGAAGAAGTTGCCTGGAGTTATACTCAGTAAAATATTTGAATATTTTCTATGGATAGTTCGCAGTTTTATGCAACTGTTTGCATCATTTTGACCATGAATGATTTTTACGAAATACACAATAATGCTATCAATTAATAATCAAATTATATCAGAGAATTATATTGTTTGTAGGAAAAAATTGATAGAAATAATTAAAATGTTATATGGATATAAAGTATGAACTATTTATAGATAAAAGGGTTTAATTAATCAACATAATACACAGAAGCTGGAATTTGAGCATATTAAGCATGCATCCAAGGTATTAATTATAATATCTGTTATGTTCACTGCCTAGATACGTTTCTATAAATGATAAAGGGCATATAATCTCATTTGGCAGATATATATTATGCTAGTTCTCGTAATATAATCAGCTCAATGACGATGATTTGATTAATGTTAATTTGATTGACAAGGGGAGATTGTAATCACCCATACAGTTATTATCTCTTTATTCCGATATGAGGTATTTCAAACAGTTTCAATTTTATGAGGCCAGAAACATATCAAGATGTAGGAATCAAGTAAAAAATTTGAAGGGTTTTTCCATATCGTAAAGAGTCATTGGAATAATCATCTAAACAATTAAATGGCATTGAACTTGATATTTTCGCTCTACTCGCGACAGTAGCAACGTTTCAAGGACTAACTTGAAATAAAATTGAAACTGAAGCAGAATTATCGTAACCTCCAATTATACTGTTTGTAAGACACTTTTTTCAGGTACCTTTTCAAAATTTTTATATTGTCTAGGATTTATTTATTTAGATAATACATCTTTCCACATTTTGTCGAGAAAATGGGATTCATGCAAGTTTTTTTATGAAAGTCGTACAAAAACAAAGCTATAAACAACAAGTAATATATAGAAAAAATATTTTAAAGTCAATTCCGACTTAGGTCAACAAAGAAAAAATTTGAGTGTGAACTAATAGTAGGAATTGAAAAAAAGGATTGCCTGCCAGAACCTTGCCTACTGTGCGAGATTAGGAGGGGTAGAAAGAGAGAGAAAAAGTTTGTCAGGTTGGGATTCGATCTCGCAACCTACAGGACGGGAGAAGCCCGCGATACCGCAGTGCTACCGTTTACACAGTAACAAGAGGGAAATTACTATTCAAGAGCAAGAGACGCTCTAGGTCTAAAACTAAAATTGATTAATTAAATTTAATTAATGAATTAATATTTGAAAAACTGTATTAACATCAAGTGTCATCCACTACAAGTTTAAAAAAATTTATTTGAACTTGAGTGGATGAATAAAAAGTACTTTTATTAACGATTGAAAATTTGAACAAGATGTATATAGTCTAAAACTAAAATTGATTAATTAAATTTAATTAATGAATTAATATTTGAAAAAACTGTATTAACATCAAGTGTCATCCACTACCAGTTTAAAAAAATGTATTTGAACTTGAGTGGATGAATAAAAAGTACTTTTATTAACGATTGAAAATTTGAACAAGATATATATAGAGAGAGTGTGAACTAATAGTAGGAATTGAAAAATATAATTCTAAAATTCAAAATTTCCCTTGATACTCTATAATTTGAAGAGTTGTATATTCAACCATAAGCTAAAACTTTGT
Source organism: Dolomedes plantarius (assembly GCA_907164885.2). NCBI lineage: Eukaryota > Metazoa > Arthropoda > Arachnida > Araneae > Dolomedidae > Dolomedes > Dolomedes plantarius. The sequence continues at coordinate 202,677,419 of OU015494.1, forward strand.
GAACAGGGTTCTTTGAACACGGTACAAATCAACTGCAGTATTACATTTCAATTGAAATTTTGTCAATTTTTTTAACCAAAGTCGATTACTGCCTGAAAATGACAGATCTTTCTTTTTTAAGAAATGTGCTTTACTATCCATGGGTGCTAACTTATATTGCACAAGCTTATCTCTTTTAGAGATATTGAAAGAGATAATCTTGTAAGTCTTTCAGGTATCTATATAGGAAATATCAGTCTGTGTTCTAAGTGTAGTTGCATGTATCGATGGATAAATCAACAATTATTAAATCATTAAACTATCACGGTAGTTACTGGAAGAAGCACAAACAGTGTGTTTTCTTGGTCACTCATTTTCCGATAGACTTACTCAAAGCCCGTATAAGGTTGATTCTCCCTGCCCAAATAACTAAGAGAATAATGAATTTCTGTAACACTAAAAACGTATAAACGGAGAGAAGAGTTTCAGAAACTCAATCTGAGCAGTCGCTGCAATCTTTCTTTTTCAATACACAGTTGGAATTATTCTGTTTCAATGAGTTGAATAGCCCTCTTTCACTTTAGACGTGTAATGTTTTCATTTCCCTTTTGTATCCTAACATGAAAGATTTTATCAGTAGATGCAATTATCGTATAAATTCCTCAAGGATTAATGTTTAGCAAAACTTTAACATCATTAGAATTTTTTTAAATAGGTATTTTTCTATCAGTTATTATTATAGAAAGGGATAGAGAGATAGATATTGTGAGTATGTGAGATTGAACTATACACAAAAATATATAAATGCTCCTAAAAATAAGTTTGTCTAATTTTTTATGTATAATTAATCAGTTGTAAGCGTGTATGAAATAAAATCCTATTTTTTTCCTATGTATACCATACATTTGCCATAAAAAAAGAAAATCTTGGCCTTTGTAAATTCTATCGATATAGCATGTTAGATTTGTAAAGGTGAGTCTTGTTCGACGCTTCTTTTATGTTTCTGAAACTCCTAATAAATCTCATTGGACGCAATATACATATAGATACAGTGCCGGCATAAAAAACGTATATAAAACAATAATGAAATTAATTTAAAATAGTTATAAAATGACTAAATGTATTGGATTACTTTTTCAATTTTTTTGGACTTGTCAAAATCGCTTGTAAATAGAGCATTAATAAAGAAGTTTTATTTTTCACTAAAATATTTTAAATATATTTAGCATCATATGCATTAAAATAATTCAAATGTTCCGGAAAGTAATTAGGCTGGTAGCATTTTTTATAAACTCAATCAGATATAAATCTACATAGTGTATAGCTGCAAAAACAATTTATAGCAAGATGCAGTTTCGAAAATATTTAATTGGTTACTTTTGCATGCAAAATAAATTGCTAAATAGGCTGCAAGTCTGTGTTATTTACAGTTAAAATTTATATTTAATTTGCGTAGCACGCAAATTTATTTAAATTTTACAACATTTCTCATTTGCATTACAATTCCAACGAAACAATTATCTAATTTTAAAGTAATTTTCATTCAAATATATCATTAAACAAATTTTAATAATTTTGGTTTGAAAAAGAAATTTAATTAAAGTGCATTATAAGTAGAAGAATTTTTAACCTTAATCACACTTTAGCGTGCTAAATTAATATGGATCATTTTCAAGCGAATTGAACATTAAGATTTTAAGTGAGTTTCATTAAAATAAAATATTTTTCCTTTTTTACTATGACTTAAAATATTATTGTAGTGTGTTAAAATAGATTAATTTGTCTGTGCCATTAAGAATATTTTAAGGAACTATTAAATTGATAATATCGAAATGCAGCATGACAAAACAATTCCATGTACAGTTTGATCATATTTGATTAATATGCTTTGCTATTTCAAATTTTTATATGTATTATAAATTTTCCTTTATTCTTTTTTAAAGAAACACATTATTTTTTAAGTATTGCTGGAATCCTGTTTTTGTTGTCACACGCGATTAAGCATTATGCACTACACCGTCAAAGAAGGCACACTTTCAAAATGCGCACTAACGGAACACAGAGAATATTTTGTTTCATCATGGATTGAAAGAGTGATTTGAGATGTCATCAGTAGATTTGAGATGAACATCTCAAATCTACTGATGTTGTCCTGAGAGAGAATGTAAAATATGAGCGAGCACCGACTGTGAAATGGTGTGATTGTGAATCAGCCCCTTTAAACTGGTTATTTCAGGCTCGATACAAGTTAATAGGAAAAAATAAGAAAAAGAAAGGGATTTATACGATGCATCCTGTACGCTGGAGATGTCCAAGGAAATCTGTAAGCGGGATATGTATGTTTATTCTTAAGGACCGCCTACGAAGGGGGAGTCTCTGCGCATTTTACAGCAGATTTAATTATAGTGGGCTTCGTGGTACCATATTGGGTTAAAAATATTGCAATCTGATTTTATTTGAAACGAAATTCCTGCAAGAGAAACGGCCAATTCGCATAAATAAACGAAATACTTTACTCTTCTGAGATGAGAGTCTTAATAGTTCACTCAATAAGGAGAAATAAAGAAAATTTTTTAAAGTATATATTATAAATTTATTCCATCGTAAATGCGTTAAATTATGCCATGAAAATTTCTTTGATAAAAGAAAACTTCTTTCCTAAATAAAAATAAGTAAACAAGTGTTTCATACCAAATGTATTGAAATGATACTCTCAATCTGTATAAAATATCTTTATGTGATTCAAAGCAATATAATTACTCTCAAATTAGTTAAATACAATTTGAAACGATTTAGTTTAAAAATAGCTTAATCTCTTTTAAGGATGAAGAATAAAATAATCTTATATTATATCATTTTTCTCCGATCTAAAATTTTCCCTGATTTCAATTCGCCTAACTAGATATCCATAGTAATACTTTATTCATATACAGAATGCCACAAACGCTTATTTAACGTCCTATATCATAGAAAAAGCTTGCCAATTCAGAATAAATTCATGTACAATTCATATTGAAATTATGTACATTTCATACTATGTTCATATAAAGATCAATATATAAAGTTCTCAATTCCCATTTACCCCCTTTTTCAAAGTTACTGGATGTTCTTATGAACTTAAAGATATATTTAATTTGAGTATAATCTGTTTCCCCTGAATCAACGCTAAATTTTTTAAAACGTACCATAATATTCCTAGAGTCTAGAAGAAACTATGAAATGACCACACGCTATATATCCATTCATTAAATATTAGTCCGCCAAGTAAAAGTGGATATCTAGTAGAAGTCTTGAATTATATATATAATAGCCCTTGTCTCTGTATAACACTTCCGGGCTGTACTCATCTTTCGATTGAAGCCCTCAGTAAACAAACAGCCGGTTAGGCTTAATTTCAATTTCAGATGTGGATCAGAAAATTTTCTTACTTAAAAACTAATATCTTCTCCATCAAATCACGTTTGTTCAGCCTATTTTTCTATAAATCATTCAGAACTAAAAAAATTGGATGTTTTTAGCTGTATATTTAACAGTTTTTAAAAATCTGTTTACTTTTGCGATGAATTCTGAAAGTAAACAAACTTGAATGTGAATGAATCAAGTAGCTCAAGTATTCATATCGCGTAGGGAGCTGTAAAAAACTGGATGGCAGTCTACAACTCCAGTCGCATGAAAAACTAAATAAATAAAAAATAATGAAAGGGTTTGCTTTTGCAAGGTGTGGATTAAATGCAATATTGTTAGATAATTCGGGATATTTCTTAACTTTCATATACTTTTTCCATTATGACGTCATTATTAGTATTATGACGTCAAAATGACGGGTTACCTTCTAGTATTCAATAGTGATCTTAGATTCCAAGGCATTATCCTCTAATCACATCCATCTTTTAATATTGAAACTTCTAATATTTTCAGTGGAACAAACATTCAACTATTATGTAAACATCATCAACATATGATTATCAGTAAGTGACTTCCAAAATATCGTGTATAAAGAAGGAAAATTTATTACAGAAATACAATTTATACTCTGAAGATAGAAAATGACTTAAATCTTCATGTTCCCTCTTTTTCAAATACATTTAACATTTAACAGCAAGACTGTAATCTATAATTCATAGACTTCAATTAACTTTCCCCTCTTCTTTAAAGTTCCCCTTTCCTTTGCATATAATCATTTATTAGTTTTATTTTAAAACAACATTAACTTTTGAATTAATGTCTCCGATCAAAGTAAGTGAATTTGTATTAGCACAAACTGTCTTTCAATGTATCTCGAAATTTCCCCTCGAAAATCTGGGCGAAGGGAGCTAATCATTTAGATTTTTATTTTTATTACTGCTTAAATGAAATCAAACGTACAATATTTATGCGCATTTCTTAAAGCATCCCCATGCAATTTCCATATAAATTAACGACTTAATTCTAAACAGAACATTTAAGACGTAATATCTTAATTAGATTGATTGCTCCTATAAGATTAGAGGGAAGTTGAAAATATTGTTTTATCGCTAGGTGTTTACTTTGGGCACATTTGTCACGTAATTTACTCTTCTAAGCTTTCAGAGCTGTATATCGAAGCAAATTTTGTATGCAAGGAGTGAAGTTAACCAATTTCATAATGCATTAAAATAATTCCTCATATATTACTTAAGAATTTCATGAGCAATATATGGGGCAAACTTTAATTTAATTCCCTATTGCGAGATATATAAATTCATAAATTATAGCACAGCATAATTTTAGGCTCAATTTAAGCATAAAGCTGGAAATTTGGAGTTAAATAACAGTGTAATCTGTCAACATTTAATTTTTTGACTTACAAATAAATCAATTTTGGTTACTAGAAGTCAGAATAATTATTTTAAGAATATTTAATTGAATACATTTCAGTTAAAATGCGATTTTACACAACATTATTTCTGCTACTAAGCTCAATTACCATTTTTCTTAATAATTTTCACACATTCAAGCAAAATTTTTCTTCTGGAAAAGGGAAAAAATAACGCTAACTATTACTAATACATTTTGTTTACAGAATTCAGGACACTAAATTTTATTTTTTGTATAACACGTATTTTGGAATGATATATTATACTCACACTTGTCCTTTTTATAACGTTCATTATGCATAAAAAGCATTCGAACCGTTTGTAGTTTTGTTTGCAAGATTAAATACTTACACTTAATTCTGTTTTTGATATATGCGCTGAACTATTTTCTCTATTTACATAATATTTTGTCACTGTTATGCATTGAAATTTTTTCAATATAATTTGTGTACAAGACTTTAAAGATTTTATTAAAAAAATTTTCGGTCACTTCAAAGGGCAATAAAATCATTAATTTTAGAGTAATTTTTTTTCACTTAAACACTTTAAAAATATTTTGAATTTTTTTTAAATTCTTAATTTTAAACCAAAAATTATGAGAAGAGTTTTATTAAAATATAACAAAAGCGTGCTATAGAAGTTTCCATATGGATGCAAGGAATATCACATAAATTCCTTCAGAAAAGGCAAATCACACTTAAAGTTCAATTCCCAGTAAATAGACCTAAAGTACTGATGTACAGCATGGTATTCACGTACACCTCAACAGAAAAGTTTTGTGTCTTGCAATGGAAATTTCCTAGTAAATACCATTTGCGTTATTTAAATCCAAAAGCTCTGTTGAATGTTTTAAGCCAAGAATGTAAAATGCTTGAGAATTTTTGGTCCCGGAACCGAGAAATAAGATGTTTCTTTTCACATTTTTCAAAACTTTTTTTCTCCCTTTATTGCATTTAATGTGATTATTTGTGCATACAATTGCCCTGATGAATACGTTTTATGTTGTATTATTTTCCAAGAGCGAATGGAAGGATTCTTTCTTTTGAAAAAGATTAGACGAGGTTCTATGAAAACAACGAGTGCCTAGTTCTCTTCTTCGAGTAACTATTTTTATCAAATAGTTTTGAAATAAATTAAATGTCTCATTTCAGATCAACACTTAATAATTTGACATTTAAAACATAAAAATAATTATGCCCTGAACATAAATATTATTTGGGACTCCTTTCGCTTGTGAGGAATTTTCACGAGGAAGTAATTTTTTTAAATATAAAAGTTACATATGTTATAAACGATAGCTTGTTTTTCAATAAGGTAGTTAGTTTAAATCTATATTTCTTTCTGTGGCTTTCAAATGAATAAAGAATATTTGTTTTAAACTCATTAAGCCTTTGGTTAGTAATGTATATGTAAACATTTCTTTTCTATTTTCCATAGATCTTCGTGCTTCTGTTTTTTCTCTCTAAATGAAAAATACATTACTTTATAAATTTCTAAAGAGAACTAGTTCTAAATTACTTCATCGCTTTATTCGGTTATTCTATATTTTGTCACACGCTTTCTGAGAAATAAATGACCTCTATTTTATTTTCAATTTTTTATCAAATTTTCTTCTTTTCCTTTACCATTTATTTCATTATTTTGAAACGAAAGTGACAATAAAGTAGACATACGAGTGGTACCAGTCCCCTAACGAGTTCTTACTGTTTCCATGGCTGCAGAAACTTGTCCTAAATGTCTTTCGTCCGCTAATGACATTCCGTAGTACCTAATGGTCAATATTGAAGCGGCACCAGCTTGCATTCCTTTTTCGAAGGTAACTCCTCCTTTTTTCTCCTCTCTCATTTTCTTACCTGTTTACAATCGATGAAGTTATCATTTCTTTTCCCTGCTATCTAGACATCTGGTTGGATAGTTAAGAGTATTTCAACTTATCTTCCAGTTGCAAGAATTTCAGCTTATCGTAAGATACATCAACATCAATTTTTTTCTTCCCATTCAAAATAATTTTTTTTTGTAAAAAAAAAAATTCTTTTAGAACACATATATTGGGGTTTATTCAAGTATAGGACATTTATAGTGCAGTGATTATTCTCAAGTTTCTGTAATGGATGTCATTATTTTAAAGCACTGAAAAATAATTTGAATTGCATTAGACGAGTTTAAATTTCAAAAACATTCCTGTATATTTTCCCATAATAAAGGTTTTCTCACTATTTTTCTGACTAATTTTTTCTCGTCTTTTAGCTTTTCATTTTTTGCGCTTAACTGCCGAATGAGAAAATATTCTTTTGAAAAAAAAATCCACATTTTTATCATCTTCAGAATTCACAAGGAAATTTTCTTTATTATAGTCCTGTTTCGTTCCCTCTTTCTTTGAAATTGTTTGACTTAAATGACCCTTAACATGTTTCTTCTACAGACACACATATATATATATATATATATATATATATACTTATATATATATATATATATATATATATATATATGGTGTCCCTCAATTCCCGCAAGATTAAAATGTTGCGCCATTTGTGCGGTAAAGATAAAATGTCAGAAATGAAATAGGCATAAAAGAACTAATTTAGTGTGCATTACTTTTGAAATGACCCTCGTGTATATACAGGGTGTCCCAAAATTCCTGCAAGAAGTAATTTTGAATGAAAACACAGGTTTATAATTTAAAAATGTAAATTTTTTATTGATTAATAAAGTATACATTATAGAGTTGCCAATGAAAAAAAAAAGTCAGCGTGATAGATAACAGTTCAGGGTTCTTAAAAATGGAGCGCTACACGAAAGAACAACGTGTTTTCATTGTTAAATGAAGGTTTTAACAGTTAATGGTGTTCGCTATCGTGACATGATAATCCAGTTTTTTGTGCCTAAATTGTAAGATATGGATGTGTACGACATGTTGTTCCAACAAGACGGTGCCACATGCCATACAGCCCGAGAAACAATTCAATTACTGCATGAGTCATTTCCTGGTTGTGTAATATCCCGTTTTGGTGATCAGAATTGGTTGCTCAGATTATGCGATTTAAAGCCGTTGGACTTTTTTCTTTCGGGTTTTCTGAAGTATATGCCAACAAACCCAAGACCCCCCCCCACGACTTGAAGGAAGAAACTGAGCGCTGTATCAACGAAATTCAACCACATTTATGCAAAACGGTCATGGAAATTTTCAACGAAAGAGTGCGTATGTGCCAGCAAAGCCGTGGAGGCCATTTACCGGATATAATATTACATACAGAACCCTATACTGTATACTTTATGAATCAATAAAAAATTTACATTTTTAAATTATAAACCTGTGTTTTCTATCAAAATTACTTCTTGCAGGAATTTTGGGACACCCTGTATATACATGAGGGTCATTTCAAAAGTAATGCACACTAAATTAGTTCTTTTATGCCTATTTCATTTCTGACATTTTATCTTTACGGTACTTCTATATAGTCCCCCTGCTTCTCAATAACCGAGTCCCAATATCTAGGATGATTTTCCATTCTTGCAGTATGCTACTTTCTTTGAGTCCTCCAATGACTCGGGTAATGGCTGAAGTAAGCTCCTCCAATGTGGAAAAACGTGGACTGCGCAAAGCTTCTTTCAACTTGAGAGAAAGGTTGAAGTCAGGTGGACTCTTGTCCAGACTGTATGGTGGTTGAGGCAACACTTGCCAATTGTATTTCGCTAGAAAATCGGTCTCAACCTTTCCCACATGTGGCCGTGCGTTATCATACAAGATTATGAAGCAATTCACGTCGGTTTGTGTGCATCTTTCGACGCAGTTTTTGCATCCATTCACAATAATACGTTGCAGTCACACTTGTACCACGGTGAACTTTATAAGTCATGAAGATTCCTCGCTGGTCGTAAGCAAAGATCATCAGATGCTTCGTCGAAATTTTTTAGGTCGCGGAGAAGATGGAATTTTCCACACGTTTGATTATGATTTCAAAACAGGTTTGAATTTCATAATCTATGTTTCGTCGTTAGCGACTGTACAAAACAATAATTGCCTTACAAGGTCAAATTGTTTTTTTAACAATAGTGCAATGTCCAGGCGTTTCTGTTTTACTTCAGATGTCAAGTAGTGAGGCACTCACCGAGCACACACTTTTGTTTTCTCCAGAACTTTTGTTAAAATTCGATATACTGAGGTTGATGTAATCCCTGTAGCTTCTTCTAATTCCTCGCATATCTCTCGACGATTTTCTTCCAGGGAGTCTGTCATAAGCTTCACACTTCGATCATTTGTTGAGGATTTAGTCTTCCTGACCTTTGATCATGCATGCTGACCCGTTCCTTACGAAAACATGTAGCCCAGCGAGAAATTGTGCTGCGGTTCACTGTTTCAACGCTGTAAACTTTAAAAAAAAGCATTGTAAATTTCTGTTGGAGTTTTGCCTCGTATACTTTCAATATTGATGCATGATCTTTGATCTTCTACACTCACAGTACCCGTTACACCTGCAGATTCCATGAAGGAACGGCAACAAAACGGGTCGCAGAATGTCGTCTACGTACCGCTGTTCTGTAAGTCTGTCAGTAATGTCTAAAAAAGAGGTCCGGCTATCAAAATAAATAGTTTAACAGACCATAACACCCTGCTGTGGGTTTATTTGGAGTGCGATAGTAAGGACAGGATCCCCATGCTGCCCTGGACGTCTCCAGACACATCTTCGGTGGTCTTTAGGACACAGTTGGAAACGGGACCCGTTACAAAAGACTATACGTCCTCATTGAGCGCAGTTCCAAATTCATACAGTTAAGCACCACTGTAATCAGACCTGACGGTGCACAGGCTTGAGGGGTAATTGGTGTAATGGTTGGAGCGAGAGTAGATTCCGCTCTCACAGTCGTCTGTCAATGGTCATGTTCGACACTTGTGTGCGGGTCCTACGTTGATAAAGAAGAATCCATTGCTGTGACAGCTGATCTGACAATCTCCTGTCGTCCCATTCTGTTGTGGTCCTAGGTCGATCGCTGCAGCCCTGACACTTAAATCTGCCCCACACTTGTTGACCCACACTTGTCAGCATCGCCTAATCGTTGCATCGTTTCGGCCGAGATGTTGAACGATTCTTCGATTTGCCCGATCAGCTCCTTTCAATCCGAACACACGACCGCTTTCAAACTCTGAAATATGCTCGTAATGATCACGAATCCTTCGACGAGGTAATGCTACAGTCGACGTAAGATATACGCAGCCGAAGTGTAACAGACATTTTGAACATAGGTCGGGAATCGCTCCTTATATACACCTTCTGGACGTGCAGTTCTAATGCGCTGGATCTTCCGTTATTCATTCTTTGGACACCGAAATTTAATCATTTGCATGTTCGGTTGAACCATCTTTGCATACGAAATTTCATTACAATCGGACAATTCCTTCTTGATGCGTCGATTTCTTTGCTATAGTGTATACATGTGTATATGTGTGAGTGTGGAAACAAAACACTGTTGATATAATGCAAGAAAATTGATTTAGCAACTGCAGTTAGGAAAAACAAATCTTGCTCAGATTTTTAAAATGGTAATAAATAGCTAGCCATTGAACCTGGGGCACATTGAAAACCGAGGATTTGTGACTACGTAGACATTAGTTACGCTTTTAAATGAATCTATGTGTTGTACTGCCGCAATCCAGATGTCAGTACCGAGGTGGGCCAGTTGCATATTTGAATCCCCAATTAAGAGTTCCTTATGTTTGAAAGATGACTTAATTGGTGGAATCGGGTGATTATGTCGATTCGAATTCTGAGATTGGTTGGTTGGTAAATTGGAAACACTGCTGTTTTCTTCTGCAAGTCTAGGGTTCAACAGAGCCGTTGTAATACATTGAAGCCGATTTCGAAGAGCTACAAACAAATACGCAATTCGTGGGAATCATTCATGCAGACTGTAATACTAAATGCCGGTGACCTAGCCATTCTGTCATTGCCCGGTTTGAATTAGAAAGGTGTAGATTAGAATATTTATCTCATTAGCAAGGCTCCCCCATAGGGATTTAATGTTCTTGGGTGTTCTTTGTGCTAGTTATCCAATGTAACGGAAGCGGATTAGGGCTATGAGCATTTCCGACATAACGCGAGATAGATGCACAAATCCTTAAGATAAAGAATTTCGAATGTTTCAATTTTAAAACTTATAAAAAAAGAATACAGCGAAAATCATTCAGTTGTTTGTGCACATCAACCTTAAGACTTGATTTGTAAATATATTATGCTCGAAGTACATTTTTTACGATAACATTTCAGTTCAAAGAATTATTTTTTGTTAGGAAGGACTGAAGAGATTGTATTAAATATTATTCCTTATTCTTTAAACAACTTAATCTTTTTACTCTCATTGCTTTTCATAAGTATGAAGGGCTTAAATAGTTAAATGTATAAAGAACTGAGGAATGCATTTTGTTTGTTATATGGTTATGAAGAAATGTAAACATACTATATGGTTTAGCTCTCTCTGGAATTAAATACATCAATGATAGGTTAAACTAACTTTAGAACTTATACACAATAGAAATATATCGGCACCGCAGTATTATTGGAACTAGTTAAACGTGGCTGCTACATATGTACGTGCCAGAGCCAAAAGGTATACAAGAAAATGGACGCATTATTCGGTAGAAACAACAATTTTGGTGCAACTGACAGCTTTTCTCTACGTACCCCATATAGTGTGAGTATATAGGGTGAGAAAGTTTCTTAACAAAGATAGCAGGCATAGATGGAATTCTGTCTATTTTGACAGATAACGAAATCCAGAATTTTCATACGTATCAAACGTGTTCAAGATCTCCCTGAGTCAGTGTAGCACGCTTGATGCACAGGGAACAAAGGACTTAAGAATGCTTTTCTAATATTCAATTCTCTATGGACTAACCTACAATTAGCGAATATGGGACATTCATTTGAGGTCAAATTTCCTAAAATAGTATCTCATTAAATATCATACTTCGTGTCACTTTAATAGAAAAAAAGTTAATAAATAGATAATTAAAGCCCCAATAAAATAAATTTCAGGCTGCCTTAGCCTTTCCACTAAATGTATAATTTTCAAGATAGAAAAAAAATATAATTTACTGATTTAAATGTAGTATATCTATCTAATAATCCACAACAATGCAATGAAGAGAAGTAAGAGAGGTTATATCTGATTATGTTTATCACACGCCTATAGGCATATATTATATTCCGTAAATCTTGAAAAAATTTAAAGCATTTGATCAAATTTTACGTAACCAAAAATTTCGGTAATAATTAAAATCTTAGCAAAAGTGCTATTGATAGAGAAGAAGCAAAATTTGACTGATATTAATAAATGCCCTACATCCTAATTTACCGCTATTAATTAATATTGTGATTGTATACAAATTAGCTTCTCACAGAAAAACACTATTTTGAAACTCCCAGTAGTGAACGGTAATAAAATTATTCTTCAACTTTCATTCACTGTGCCCGAAAATCATCTTAATGTACCTGTTGTAGCTGTAAGTCATTTTGCTTACACAAATCTTTCCATATTCAAAAGCATCAATTTTTCACCATACAGACATTTTGGAATAAAATTTTGTGTAGTGTTTTCTTAGTAAAAACTTCTGAAGAACTGTGAAAGTTTTCTTAAAGTGGAGATAACAATCAGAAAAAAGTTGCAACATTCGAAAATCTCACCAACGCTGGATGTCAGTTTTTAAGCAAGTCCTTGACATCTGGATAAGAAGATTAAAGGGTCAGAATCCTTAAAATGGGAAATGTCGAAAAGTATGCACATTTACAGAGATAATGCAACTCCTAAGAGAGAAAAAAATAAACTCTATATAATGCATAAACAATGATTCATTTTGTTTTCTACGCTTTCATAAAATGGAGCTTCAATTAAGATAAACATTCATTTCTATATACATATTACGCGTTTAATAAAATGATTTTTTCATAATAAATGTTTACCGTTTTTTCATAAATTTATTGAGCAGAATTGAACACCAAATTTTTACACAAAGAGATTAAATGCATCACACACAAATGACCTGGGGAATCAATATGGCTAATTATATGTTCAATTACAACCCCATTTTATCAGAAAGTTTAAAAATATTTTCATTCTGTTTTAATTCTTAAGCTCATTGATTCGTCAGAATTCAAACCTCCCCATATCTTACCAAGGAAAAACAGAAAATTAATTTAGGAAATGATTCCGCTTTAAATCATTGAATTCCCAATCTCTGGAGATTTATTGAAGAAGTAAAAATGTTTACTGGAATGAATGTAAAATTTCTATATCATTTAAAAGGAAATTTTGGCATATTTCAGGAACGATTTAGACTCTTTGTGGTTAATATTAAAAAACTGAAGTATGTAAGGATGTAGCATTTCAAGACAAATGAGTAAATCTATAGTATGACTGAAATTTAGTTGTGTACCTTTTTATAGGATTAGTTGGATTATATTTCCCTTTTTAGATAAGTAAATAGATAATATTTCACATTTAGTAAGTGAAATATTTTAATGCATTGGATACTAAGTATTTTCGAAGAACATAAGCAATATGTTTTGTAATGAAGGGCTGTTTCAAGATTTGGCTCTTTTTGAACACTCTTTTAATCTCTGCTTAAAAATTAATATAATAAGGGTATTAAGCAATTAAGGGGCAAGGGACCTTCAACCTCGAATTTTTTTATTTTCAATTTTTAACTCTATAATAAGAAAGGGAATAATTAATATTATCTTTTGCTAAAATTAAGACCTTATAATTCAAAATAAGGAATTTTTGGCAGAAAAATGCTGTTTTTTTCAAGAAATCTTTCAAAAATGCTGTCTCCTTTTCAAAATGCTCCATGCGCATCCCATATAATTTAAAAACCTCCAATTTTTTAATATAGGTTTACCATATATATATAAACACAATTGTGCATTGAATTTTTTTTGAGTAAATCAAAAATCAAAATGTGCCTGTTATTTTTTTTATGTTTTTGCATGTCTCTACTTTATTTCATGGTCTTTAAATTTGAAAAAATATGTTTTCAAAGGATAATGCAGAGTTTTGTGACAAACACTATAATAAACAATCGTGAGAAATTTGGAAGAAATCAGAAGAAAATTAAGGCGCATGGAGCTTTCTGAAAAATTCTAGTTATTTTGAAGAATTATTTGATTAGTAGGTCTTATTCTTCCACAAAATACTTACTTGCGAATTCTAAGTGCATTCAATGTAGTACAAAAAGTATTAAGTATTCTCATTTTGTTATATATAGGAAAATATAGAAAATTTAAAAACGGGGTCTAAAGTCCCTTGTCCCCTTAAGACTCAAAAATCCCTCAGACGCATTTTTAAAGTACGAATGACTTCTCGTAAATTGAACCTAAAAGCCACATGTGTCTGTCTCTCTATACAGTAAACTAAAAAACTCTAATATATTTTCAAACCGATGGTTGTCTGGCTTTAGGTAAGGTTTCAGAAATCCCGCCGTCCCACGCTTGCGCGCATACAGCGAATTGCTACTACTGATAACCGTCGCCATGACGGTAACCCGCTACATGCCAGTTCCAAAGGCCGGTCACTCGGTACGTCCCCCAGCCTCGCCACCGCGAGACTCTTCACTACCTCCAAAGTCATAGTTGTTATGCCACTTGATACCATTCACTCCAGCACAACAAATCAGACCATCCAGGAACCAATTCAAATTACTTCTTTCTACAAAATTGATGCCGTACGCAGGGAAGCCACCACACTGCCAAATACATCACCTCATCCCCCAACGGGGAGACAATTTTATTACAACTCAAGATTTACATAGTGAACATATTTCAACCATTCACAAATGCTCCCTAGAGCAAAACTACACCACTCGTGTAGCAAACATAATTTTATTAACATGACATCTACACCACCTGTGTAGGAAACAAATTAAAAGTCCTTTTCAGTAGCTGTAACACTTTTCAAAGTCCGAATCAAAATCTTCATAATCTCGACGAAACCTCGGACGTCTTTTTCCTTGAGGATCCATGACTGTGTCCTTAACTCCCTTTTTGATGGTGTGGACGTTCATCATCCCCTTTCCTTACTTTCTTCATCTGTCCAATCACTTCCTTCTCAGCGTCATCTTTTCTTTCAGCAATCATCATCTGTGTCCAAAATTCGTAATCGGTCTTTTCTATAAGACCAATAATTTCCGGCTGCAGCCTTTATCCGTCGGTAAAAGACTAGTATTGTCTTTATTCCCCGTTCTCTTTATACCTCTCGCAATTTCCGCATAACAACTCTTTCTCACATTTCTGAGGCTCATGTGCCTTTTCAGCACAAATTTTACAAGTTTTCTCATTTTTACAGTGTTTGGCCCCATGGCCAAATCTCCAGCAATTATAACATACGATTGGTTTAATATATTCCTGCCATTTGTATAGTTGCCATCCTATACGTCTTTTTTTCCAATTTTTCCAATTTCTTGACTGTAGCTCCTTCCAGGCTAAACACCCAATTCTCGCCCCACTTAGTTTTAAACTTAGTTATGACCTCAAGGGTCGCATCCTTCATTTCCGGATTCTGATTAATAATTTTCTGTTTCAGTTCTTCCTTTTCATAACTCTCATCCAAGTCATATATAATTATGCGAGGCTTTCGCTTTCTTTCTGGCTTTAGGTAATTTAAAATCAAATTTTAAATCCATCTTTAGTATTTTGCATGGTCACTTTCTTTCAGAAAGAATATGGTTTTAAGAATTAAGCTCGTAATTATTTAAGTAATATTTCCCTCAATAATTTATTTAAATCATACAATGTGTTACTACTCTAAAAGGGAAACATTTAAGTATCTGGAGAAATTTCTAATTTTTGACCAAAACAGAGAGCGGATGTATCCTACCATAGTATTTTAACATTTAGTGACAAGAAAAGGCTTCTCCTTTTCTAACAGGGCATTAAACTCAGGGAAGCGAAGAAATCACATAAAGACAGGACATTCCTTTAAATTCCGAACAGTGTCGGAGAGAGATAAATACGCCCGAGTTCCCTTTGCCTTTGCTCTTGAATAACTTAAATATTTTCTTCCTCCCTCCCTAGCACCTTCAATTCAAGGGTGGCTCGAATATTTCTGTCCTTATCTCGAAACATTTGTATAAGGAGCTTATGGATAGAATTACTATGGTGCATAAAACAGCTTACGCATAATTCAAAGGAATATAATTCGGAAAATCAAGAATCTTCTTTCCGTTAAAATGGGCCTTTATCCTCTAAGTAAAATCTTTCTTTTTCTGGTCTATTCTCCAAGCAAATATATTTTTTCTGTCTGTTGGGATGAAATATTTCGAATAACAAGTTCCCTCAAATAAGAAGTAGAAACTCCCTTCTTCAATTATATCCCTTAAATCACACCTCACAAAAGAAAAAGGACTGTCAAATAATGAGCAGAGTTATCAATCAAGATTTCGAAGACACTCATTAAGTCACAGAATAAGCATATTTCATTCGAAGGGAATGACGTATAATTCTTTTTTTAGGTTACATTGGTAACAGGAATTCGAAGAAATACACCTTACAATATGGTTGTGCGTTATGCACATTACATTTTATATTTTAGGTCGGAACTACCTATTTACATCAGTGAACAGATTATACTTACGATTTAAAGTCGTAATTTTTTACTTGTAGTTGCCCTGTCGTATTTAAAATCTCGTTATTACTTAAAATTATATTCACTGAGAATTTTCAGAAAACGTGAATAAATATTTATTTATATACACATATATATATATATATATATATATATATATATATATATATATATATATACATATATATATATATACATATATATATATATACATATTATATATTTATATATATATATATATATATATATATATATATATATATATATATATATTATATATATATATATGTATATATATTTTATATATATATATATATATATATATATATATATATATATATATATATATATATATATATATATATATATATATATATATATATATATATATATATATATATATATATGGTGGGGGAGCGTGGTAATTTTCCCAATACTTGGAATTTGGAAGACGTTCAGAAAAAATTCAGTTACATCAAAATTCCTTATACAAGCATCTGATAGTCAATACTTTCTGATGATAATTATTACAGCACTCAAAGATATTTTTTACTTTAATTAGTTTTAGTTCTTAGATAAGTATACGGAGCTTTTTTTGTCAAACTCTTTGTTATAACTTTAGAACAAAACCGTTTTAATTGTTACAATTGTTTTAATTATTATTTCAAACTACTAGGAATTTCAACATGGAAAGTTTATATATAATTCTCAAAAATACATGTACTCATGAAGTCATAACTGTAAAAACATTTTTTTGAAAATAGTTGAATATCTTTATATTTTTCTGTTGTTTTCCAAAATAAAATTGTACATAAATTCTTCAAGCTATAAGGCCGTTTAACTATGGAAGCATCAAAAGTGTGATATTTATACATTTAAATATTTAAAGTTAAGGAAAAAATAAAAAGTTCATTATGTTATGTATTACTGAAATTAAATTCCTAAATTACTTTAACTTTCTTTTCATAGTAAGAACTCAATACCCCTGAGTAAGCTGTGTAATTAAGCCTTAAAATATACAAATTATACCAATTTTGTTTGTTAATAATTAATTATGATATTTAATATATTTCATAATCTTTAGTGCAGTGAGTTGATTATGTTCCATGACTGGCATCATAAAATTCTTCCCCATACAGTAAAAATATTTTACTGAAGGTATTTTTTGAAACAAAGTGTTTTTCTTATTAAATCGCATTATGTAATAACATAATATAAGATAATAATTTTCTTGTTTAAGAATGAGACGTTTTTTAAGTTCTTTTACTAATTGAATTTAAATTTATTTCTTTTCAAACTTACTTATTATCTGTTTTGGATTGTTTTCATTTCAGAAACGCATCACAAGGATAGTGTTCGAATACAGCTATCAAATTGCCTCTATTCTCTGTATCTCTTACCGTCTCTCTACTGACCCAAATTTGATAGAATGATCTAAAAGTGATGACAATTTTTTAGGAAGCATTATAAATAACATATCCAGGATATTAAAACAAGTAGATAATGAGAACCAGTGTTACATATTCCTTATATAGGCAGTTAAACATGTTACTGCGGGGCGGATTGGATCGACTATCAATATGAATAGCACAAATTTATACTTAAAAAGATCACTATTCACTGCATGAAGCAAATCACATTAAAACTTGATAGATTTGAAACATTCTTTTTTTATAAAATAGACAGAAAATTAATTACTTTTGATTTTCTGTATGTTAGTGTAGTCAATGACATACAGAAAATATACATTTTAAAACACTATTCAGAATGTATACTCTGAATAAATTAAGAATAACTTTTATTAATGAATGAGAGTAATAAGCAGTACTACTGTGGTTTATTGACCATCGTGAAACAATACGTTAAATGAGATCGATACGTGTAATACACCTGAAAATCCCTGACCTACATTTTAGATCCACGTATGATAAATGTATCGAATGTAAAGCAAATTTTAAACTTGAAAATTGCACTCAAAATGAAAAGATGATATAAAAATAAAGCATTAATTAAATTTTCTGGGAGAATCTTCTTAATTAAACAATCAACAATGAAGATTTAAAAAATGTTCTTGAAACTTGATTATTTCAACAATACTTATTAGACGCACTCCAAAATAAATTTTAATTAACCCTATTTAAGTAATGTGTGTGTTGAAATATGTAAGAGCGAATAGCGTAATCATTAAGTAATCTAAGTTTTTTTTAACAAATTAAGAATTCAAGCTAATTTAAAAGAAACACGATCAATACCTTGATGATATGGTTAATTAATTATGATCAAATCTTTTGAGTAGAAGTGGCATAGGGAAGGAAATATATCTCGTACGGTAACAGAGCTATTTGATATTGCGTCGCGATTACCTTTTATGCAATGTTTAAATGATTATGGAATAAGAGATTATGGAAAAAGAGGTTTTATTTAAATGAGTCGGAGTATTTAAATTTCATTTGAGGAATTTAATTCGTGTAAGTGTTTGATGAATGAGAGATAAAACAGCAAAACAATCTTAAAAGATAATTTTTGTTTCTGAGTTACTGTTTTATAAATAGCATGTTATTGATTGTTATTCAGTCTACGGATTGTAATTGTTATTCTCTTCAACAGACAGATGCATTGAGGGAATTTTTATTATTATTCATCTGACAAATTCATTATAAGAAGGAGCACGACTGTGGAATGATGAAGATTCTAGTGGTTATTTAGATGTAAAAATAAAGCAAATTGACATTCTTTTAAACACTTTACCCCAGATTTCCCCTACCATATTCCAGTTATTTCAGCAATTGAACTTTATGTATGTACCGAGTTTTCCTACTAAACAAGTAATATAAAAACAAAATTTTTTAAAGTCAATTCCTACTTAGGTCAACAAAGAAAAATTTGAGTGTGAACTAATAGTAGGAATTGAAAAAAAGGATTGCCTGCCATAACCTTGCCTACTGTGCGTGATTAGGAGGGGGGGGGGAAAGAGAGAGAAAAAGTTTGTCAGGTTGGGGATTCAATCTCGCAACCTACAGGACGGGAGAAGCCCGCGACACCGCAGTGCTACCGTTTACACAGTAACAAGAGGGAAATTACTATTCAAGAGCAAGAGACGCTCTAGGTCTAAAACTAAAATTGATTAATTAAATTTAATTAATGAATTAATATTTGAAAAAACTGTATTAACATCAAGTGTCATCCACTACAAGTTTAAAAAAATGTATTTGAACTTGAGTGGATGAATAAAAAGTACTTTTATTAACGATTGAAAATTTGAACAAGATATATATAGAAAGAGTGTGAACTAATAGTAGGAATTGAATTAATTAAATTTAATTAATGAATTAATATTTGAAAAAACTGTATTAACATCAAGTGTCATCCACTACAAGTTTAATAAAATGTATTTGAACTTGAGTGGATGAATAATAAGTATTTTATTAACGATTGAAAATTTGAACAAGATATATATAGGGAGAGTGTGAACTAATAGTAGGAATTGAAAAAGTGCACCCAGAGGAATTTATGCCATATAATTTGTCCATTGAAGATTCTTTCGAGGGAAGGAACTAGGCACGAACGTTTTTAACTTCCTGAAAATTTTAATGATATTCGAAAACACGAGTAAACGTGCTTTCTAACGATCGATTTTCAAATGATCTAGCTTTATAATAGTAAATACTTCAAAATTGCACTGTTTGCATTTGATAACAGAGTCTGCGCGTTGGAGTTTGGAGGGCATGGAAATTATGGTCGTTCGAAATGGGCTTTGAACATTAGGTCACAGTAGGCTTCACCCTCGTGTAACAAAAATAGGTGACCGTAACGCCCCCAAGCAAAGCAATTATACAAAATAGTGTGTTTTCTGGGTAATAGGAAGATCCTTCGAAATGCATAGGAGAGTTATCCTCTTAAATAGAACCGTTCAGTCCGAAACACGCCCTTCCAACCAAAACTGACCGAAGGACCGGATCTGCAGAACGTTATGATCTGTCTGAAGAAAGCGGAGTCGAGATAGTAGATTTGCCAATCAATCTGAGATAAAATATTTATTATATGCGTCATTTTTCAGTTGTTAATTTATTTTATGAGCTTTTATAAGATGCAGAACCCGAAAAACTGATATTTTTTTTTGTGAGAAAAACTAAATGAGATATTTAAGTACCATTTTCTGACACAAATTTATTCTCCCTGATATATTTATCGAAAATATAAGGCTTAACCCATTAAATTGACTTTATGATAACTGCCCTTTCATTTAACCAGCATTTTATTATTTCTATTAAAACAGACTTAGGGCCTGTTCACATAGGAGTCCGTTGCGTAGCGTTAAGGAAAAGATGATGTTGAGATGAAAATAAACCAATCATAGGCGTTAAAAATTTCATTGCTAATCGTTTGGAGGCCTATGATTGGTTTATTTTCGTATCAACGTCATCTTTTCCTTAACGCAACGCAACGGACTCCTATGTGAACAGGCCCTTAGTTGATATATATGCATAAATATTTTATAAATAATATAAATGATCAGCTTTATGTAAGGCACTTATCCAGTTTTCATTCGTAAAGTAAGAAAAAGTCTGAAAGTAAGAAAAGTAAGCATTCGTAAAGTAAGAAAATGTCGATGCACTGTCGTAATGTCTTTTATACTACCATAATAATATATTTCTCTTGATAGGAAATCCACATGAAATATTGCTCCCGATCCTATTTATATATATATTTCTCCTGATATGAAATCCATAAAGTATATAAAAAAGATAGGTAGATTTTAATCGTGAAGTGCTTGAATTCTGTGAACTCTTATAAACAGTGTTCTTAATTTGTGTCCTAAAATATGTGTGAATTTCAACTCTGTGATATAAAATTTAAATTTATTACTCACCTAGCTCAATTTTTGTGCTTTGAACTCGTTTAATAGATCTCCGTTAAGTTCATTATTCGAGATAAAAAAATTCTTATTCGAAGTTAGATTAAATGGTTATCGTGGTAAAATTTCCTTTTCGATTTAAACCGTCAGCACACGCACCTGTTTCTGCTCTATCATTACACGAGAGGGATAAATTTTACCCCAATATTATACCCTCATGAAATTTCATCGAGTGTTTATATATAGTTTCTTTTTGAAAACTAAAACAGAAATCAATAGAAATTTAACTTAAAAAGCAAGCTTATTGTTTAGAAATATAAAGCTTAAACATGCAATTTTGAACAATATTTTGTTCAGAAAATCGATATCAAAGCAAAATAACATACAAACATATAAATGCAAAAATACACAAAATAGTTTTAGTTCGATTCACGTTTCCACGTTCATTGTTTGATCGGTAAATGAAGACTCCATTTATGGCAGCTATGCGCATGAGTTGGAGCGGCCGGGCAATGTCCGTATGGCTAAGGAGCTGGCTTCGGTACCAGAATCTATAGATTCGAGTCCTACTATTGGCATGGATGGCATTGTGGTCGTTAGGAATCGGCTTCAAGTAGTAGGTCTCGGTCTAAGAATACCTCGATAATCAAAAAATGACCGTAGCACTCTCAACCAACCAACCAACCATGAGTTGGAGAAAATTATCAGAAGTCAATAACAGTACCTTCTAGGAACAAAACAATTTATTTCTAGTAATATTTTGTTTCCCTTTTGGTGACAAAACTTCCTCTTCAGGAGCTTTAGGAAGAATAGTGGTAACTACAGTACATGGGCCGGGCCCTCCACTGTAGTAAAACTTCCTCTCATAGAATGGGAAACAGATAAATTCGAGAAATATTATGAAGTTCTGGTTGGGATTCAATATTAATGGTAATCTGAAATAATAGTACTTTCGAAAGATTAATTTCATTGACAGTTTTAATACTTTTATACGCGTGGTGGAATTTGTCCCATTCAATGTTCCTCCGTTAAAAAAAAATGAAAATTCCAGAAAGTTACAGAAAACTCCCTCCGACCACTGTTTTATGACATTGACCTTAACAGGTAAAAACGAACAAGAAATCTTACATAGAATCGTCCGCAATTTAAACCAATGACTGGGCCTAGGGTATGTTTTATCTCAGATGAGTATTGTTTTGACAGCATGGATCTTAAAAGTTGCCTCAAAGTGTTGAGTTTGATTCGTGATCGAAGTTATCGTCAAAGTATTCGTCATTACATTAAAGTATATATTTTTCCTCGCTTTAAGGAAATGTAACCCTTTTTTAAATAAACGTGAAAACTCAATAATTTGTTCATAAATTCTGAAAATATATAGCCTAAAATCACATTTAGATAGCATAAAAGGTTATGAGAAGTATTAGGCTTTATTATTGCTATTTTTCAGAGAATTTGTACTATCTATCTAAATAAATAAAATTGCAAATTACTTTCCGTATTTAGGACGACAAGTGGGTAGAATCCTTATCCATTAAGAGAAGAATAACCGAGTCAAATGAAAAGGCAAAAATGCCAAAATATACAGCTCTAGAAATTTTCAACTAGAATGGAGAGAAATAGGAGAAGTTTTTGATTTCGTATTTAAAAAATCTTGGAATGTTTATATCTTCCAATGCAATCGAGATCCACGATTTCTTGGTACCTTGGAACTACATATTTTTCCATGACGGATAATACCCCATTATTGAGAAGAGAAATAGATTAGAAATTCAAATTAGAAATAGAAAAAAGCAAATTCTCACAATCTCTGTCTTTTTTGTCATAAATGTTTGGAAAAACACCACAAAACAAAATGGTTTTCCCGTTGAAAAAAATTTTAAAAGAGTAATTTATTCAAACTGAAATTGATCTGTACATCAAAAATATTTTTTTAAAAACTGCTTACTTTTTATGTTAAAACTCCCAATTATTATATTATAATTGCGGCAGTTTTATCCCTGAGTAAACAGATAATATTTTAGTAGTATTTTATAGACATGTCATATTTGACCGATGTGCTAATACCGAAATATATATTTTATGCTGCCATCTTTATAAATATCAGAGTGTATATATATATATAGAATATATAGTGTATATATCAGACGTATATATATATATATATATATATATATATATATATATATATATATATATATATATATATATATATATATATATATTATATATATATTATATATATATATTATATATATATTATATATATATATATATAAATATATATATATATATATATATATATATTATATATATATATATATATATAAATATATATATATATATATATATATATATATATAATATATATATATAAATATATATATATATATATATATATATATATATATATATATATATATATATATAAATATATATATATATATATATATATATATATATATATATATATATATATATATATATATATATATATATATATATATATATATATATATATTGATTGCAGTTTTGACTCTATGTATATTTGAAGTAATTATTTTATTGCTGTGATGAAAGTTTAAAAAAAAGAATTAAAATTTGAATATACTTTTTTTCTAGGTGGACTCTAAATACTCCAAGCTCCTACTGATTCCCGTTGAAATACTTCGTTGAGAAGATGAAAACATACATCGTGATGAATTAAGAGGAAGACGCCGAGAACTTTTCGTTTATGAATATTTGAAAAAGAAGAGATGGAGTCACCTCTGAAAAAGTCTATCATATAAAATTGTGTGAAGACATGAAACTCTATTTTTCATGTCTTTAACATAAAAAGGATAAGAATATTTTCAAAATGTCAGCAGTTTCTTGTCATTATTCTATGGCTCGTACCGGTGCTGAATTTTTTAAAAAAATCACCCCCACTGGTAATGATCCATGAAGCCACAATAAGAAAAAGGTAAGAGGGAAAATTGTGGAGTTTATCTTTCATAATTTATCACAGCTATCTGTCACTAGTTAAACACTGAGAATAGAGAAAACGAGATAGATATAGTGACAGCTAGTGCGAAGAAGATTTCAGTATTTTGAAAGTAAATTTCAAAAGAAATACAATTTATTTCTTGCAAGGAAGATCAATTGATCTGTCATGTTTTCTGTTCTAGAATACAGAAAGTTCTCAGACTTTAAAGGGTAAAATTATAAAAGAAAGAACTATCAAATTTAGTGGCTTATTTTAAAGTTTATTTCCATTAGTTATACCAATTACAAAGAATTAGGACTTTGGAACTGCCACATAAAAATGAACTGTATTTTATAAAAACTGCATATTTTAAATACTACCGAAAAAAATCTTATAATGCGGGCTCTCTAGCAAATAATAAAAAATTTTACACCGTTAATTTGTTTCAAACTACTTTGGAAATATGACAAATATATATATCAGCGCATTATGCGTAAGCATATTCTGACGTAACGAATGGTTTAGCAGTTCCATTTTTTTTCTGAAAGAAAAACATATATGGGCTTTATAGATACAAGGTGAAAAAGAGGAAATTATTCGAAAAGATTTCAACGAATAAATGCGTTTTTTTTCTAAAGATTTTATAAATCATGCAAATGAACTCAAAAAACACTAAGATGAGCCTGCGAGAGAATGAAAAATACGATTTAAAAAACTTTTCGTAATGCGCTTCTTTAAATCCCTGCACCGAATTAACCGTTGAAATGGCAGAGAAAGAATTTGAATAAATTGCCATTTCAAGGAACCGGAGGCGAGAAGTTCGAAAAGAATGCTGTCCCGGAGATTTAATTGATTTGCTAAGTACCATGGCCAACAGCCCCTGAGAATGAAAGCGTAATTTCTGAAGAATGCTGTTCGCCGCTTTGTTATTGATTGAGTGGGTGACTCTAACGATCGGAGCGACAGCTCCTCTTTTCCCACGTCAAGAGATCCACCTGCAAATTCCAATCGAGCCGAAAGAGTATTCCGGGATAATTTTTCGCGACTCGGAAGAAGCGACATTCAGGCATCCCGTCAAGATCCGGAAAGATACTCGATCATCACTGGATCCCAAATCCCGCATAGGACGGGAGGTCAGGAATCCCTCGGTTCCCAGCGGGAGACGCATCTCGACGCCCCCAAATATGAAGCGTCCATCCCTCGGTAATGTCAAGCACATGAATAAGATGACGCATCCCCCGTCTCCCGGAGGCCTCGCTGATCTGCCGAGGGAAGGAGGGGAGGGAAATGGCACTCTTCCCAAAGATGATCATCATTACGAAGAGGACTTGCACGAGAAAGGAGATCTTGTCACAAATAGCACTGGCTCGAATAATCCCGAAACATCTTTTAACCATGATAGGACTAAGCTGGCTGAAAACGACGGGAAAAAACTAAACGCAAAAGCCGATCAACTGGCAAAAGATAATGATTCAGTCATTTCGGAAATAACGAATCCTATGCAATATAAAAAAATTGACAATTCTTCTAATGGAGAGAAAGCTACAATTCCTGAAATACCACCTGCAACAGTTTTACCAAATCAACGAAAAAGCGAAGCTGTGAATATTAAAACTGCAGAAAACGTGACTGAAAATGCTGATATTGAAGCAAAAATTCATAAAGAACATCCAAACTTAACGAACAACACGCTACAACTGAAGGTTACTCGAAAACCTAAGTTAAAAACTCGAGTGAATCGGAAGCAAAAGACGTTTACGAACTCTACAAATTCTGATATATTGATGGTTCCCAAAATGCTCAATAAAACTCACAATGATGGAAGTAGTCAAAACCCGATGTTGCAAGACGGGTCTTATCAGATTGTAACTTCCGCCACAACTCTGTTTTCTGAAAATTCTTGGTTTAGAAATGATGTAGATAAAATGCGAAATGAAGGTAACCTAAATCACAGAAGTGATGTATTCTTTAAAAGTAGCACAACGAGTGCGATTTTTCCTTCATTATTAACTACTCCTGACTCTCATATGAATGATCCACCCTTTCGTGGCCCTAATATACCCCCAGAAATTGATCATTTTTATAAAGAGAAAGAAAAGACAAAAATGGATTATCACAATCCTACTGTGGTTGAAACGCCTTCATTTATAATAAAGAATATAGGAGGAGATTGGAAGCCAGACAAGCATGTTAGGGGTATTGCTTGGGTTTGCCATTACTACATAATAGGTTCATTTTTCGCAGTCATAGCTCTTTATTCTTTCATCAGTTTGTTAAGAGTGAATACATTTATTACTCTCTTGAATACTAGATACTACATAACCATAAACTCTATCATCTTCTTATTGTGTTTATTAAGAACATTGTATTTATTTTATGATCCTTACAATTTGCATGGAAAGTATCCAGTTCTTGCTGCAAGCATTCTTCCCAAAATAACTTTGCCGTGCCTGACATCAAGTTTTTTACTTTTGTTGCTCTCGTTTCTGAACTCAACAAAAACACAGTTTTTATCCCCAAAGTTTCAAAGGCCATGTGTTTTAGCTCTAATAATCGTATTTTGTTTCCTGGTGTTTTTCTCTTTGGAAATTGCTGTTTGTGTACTCCATGCTCCAAGTATCCTAACGGTAGTAGGTCATTTGCTACTTATTGTCTGGGCAAAGATTTCTTCTATAAGCTATTTTTGTGTGTTTAGAAGATTACATCACAGGGCTTTAAGAAAGCAAGGAGAAATGATTCGTCTTACTTTTACGAAAATGCATATAGACGGAGCACAATTACCGAAGAATCTTCCAAAACCAACATTGGGTCTGTCTGTAAAGTTGGTTTTAATCAGTGCAATTCTACAAACATTTCTATGCATTTTAATACCTTTTGGAATGGTGATTTTCCAAGTCATATTACCCTCAGTTTTACTTAAAGATCCGTGGGTGTGGTGGGGATATCAGTTAATCTGTCGGATCCTTGAATTGCTGATATCAGCAACTTTATCTTTTGTTGCTACGCAACCACAAAAACATTTCGAAATAGGGGATAATAGATTTTGCAGTATTTTAATGTGGTTCCCTTGTAGTTCTTTTGCCGAGTGTTGCAAGAAAGAAGACATTATGGATTTTGAGGCCCATTCAGACAATTATGCAAATCCACAAGGACTTAGGAGCACAGGATTCAATTTAACAGCAAATTCACGGAGACTACAAACTAATTCACTTCCTACCTTCAGAACACCTTTAACTGATGTAGATAAAAACCTGCCAATGAGGACATTGCCATGCAGTGGACGCCATAACAACCATGCAAGTGCTATATCGCTTCTGTCGTATTACAGGTACAATTCTCTTTTGTAAAATATTATATTTCCAATGATTTAAATAATGATATTTTCTCACAACATATGACGTTTTTATTAACTACAGATAGAATGGGAATATGTGCTATACTATTAGTGTTAAGGATTTTAAGTCTTTTATAAATATGCTCGCTCTGATACGAAAGGAAAGGAAAATTATTTGACTGATTATGAAACTTATAACGATAAATATTGTTGAGATGAGAATGTAATCCGATGTATTTAACAACGAAATTGCTTGTTTGTGAACAATAGATTTATGAATATTTTATTCCTAGGGTTTTCCTTGGAATCTTTTCCTTTTATGATTATTTTAATTCTAGGGCATTTAGTGGTGGTAATCGGGGAAATTAGTGGTGAGATGGAGTGAAGGATCGTATAATCTCTACCAAAAATAATGTTACGGATTATACATATAATGTTTATCCCTAAAAAGGCAAGACAAACGAGTATATATTAATTGGAAGCTTTCAGCTGGATTGTATACGATCTAAAATGGCTGAAATTGGTGCCCCGTTTTATACAGTACACTCTATCCTCCTATGCTATTGTCCCACTCGGCCAGTCTTTGCCCTAACACTAAGTCTTAACTTTTAGCAGCCTGAGCGTGTGAGTCATATAACCAACGTCCTTGAACACCGTCCTGTTATGGTGAGTCTGACACAGATGCTGGGTGGTACGTAAATATGATTTACTTGCTTACTTCAAATGACTACTTGTTCAAAGGAGCGCTATCCTCCCTCCTTTGAACATGCTGAAGGGCATATAGGATTATCGAGATCCATCACTAGCCAATGGCGTTGATAAAACATCAATAATGACTATAATTATTATCAGTTTAAGGTAAGAACAGTATTTTAATAAATCTGGAGATTAATATTACCATGTGCATCAGAACCTGTCTGAAAACTTTCACTATTTATTTGTTCAATATTTTGCTTTAGATGTCTGGAAAAGGAATTATCATGCTCACTTTCATTACTACAAGGCAATTTTAATTTTATATTCAGTTTCCTTTTTTAAATTGTAATTTGCTATTTAACAATATTTTAATGATAATTTTTTGTGTCCATTTATTTACAAGTTTAAGTGACTTAAGAAGAAAATTCCATGGAACTTCATCATAGTTCAAGATCCTCGGATAATTAAATACTCCATTTCATTAATTATTGCAAGGAGGTATTCATCACAAGAAGTATTTCTCAACTTTTAAGTACTTCAGACATTCCAATACTCCTATAAATTAAGAATTCTTTTATAAATGAGAGTAAAATGGTAAAAATATGTTAACGTTATCAGATATGAAGGGCTATGAATGCATACTAGATGTATAAAAGGATATTATCATAGAATTTTTTTTATCAGTCACTCGATTTTCTAAAGGGAAAAAAGTTGTTTTTGAACACTTTAATCATAATGTGATTTATTATTTAATTAAAACATTTACTTTTTAAATGCTCTATGAAATAGCTTTGTATCGAATAGCAACTTACAATTATGTTTCCAAAATAAAAAAGGATTTAATAAATGAAAGGAGGGTATTTCGCTCTATCCTTCTTTCATTGCTTTCTTTTTATCCATCTATTATTTTAAATCTGCGTTTGACACTTTATTTTAACAAACCAAAGTCAAAATGGTCCATTAATGAAGCATAAGGAGAGTTTCAAGGAATATAATCAATGGGTATAGCTTTCATTCCTGTATCTCTAGTAATTTTTTTCCAAGATAATTAGTGGCAAATTTTAGTGTATAAAAGACAGGATTATCCTTACGAATTTGTACTTTTTTCATGGTTCTGTGAAAAAAATATATGAAAATACCACTCTTCATTATATTGGTTATACTGAAAATCGATCTTAACACTCTTGTCTTTTATATTAGCTTTAATTTCCTATTATAGTTCCTCATAGTTTTAATATCTGAATAGTACTTACATTTAAATACAAACTAAAATAGTACAGTCAAAGAGTAATATTTAAAATTTATGTGCAATCCTATTCCCACTTCATGTTTTTAAAGTCAATTGAGTTTCAGTTTAATACCATGAATCCTTACATACAATGACGTGTCATGACCCAGCTATATGGCCATTGTTTACGGCTTATACTTTTATTTAACATTAGAAACGTGGTTTAAATAGACAAAAGTCTCCTTACCATAGACTTAAATTCATCTTTTCGTACTCACATTTATCTCGCATTTAAGAATAAATGTACCAACCTTCAGGTTTTCATCTTCTAACATTTAACAACGACATCACTGTTCAAATTATTTGGCTTCTTTGAAGCATACAAATTGCCATATGGATCACCTTTCTATATTTAGCACTTTAAGTTGTACCATGAAACATACCCCTCTAGCAGCTGTTTAATAGGATCTTATTGAATGACTGCCATATGCTTAAATTTTTTTAATTGATTCATTCCATTAGTCTAAAAAGGAGAGAAAAACACGCCATTTTCCATAAACACCACTTCGCGCTGGATTATGAAAAAGGAAAATTTTCTTCGTTCATTTAATTTTCTGAAGTTTTTGTATGATAATTTTTAGTATTTTTTGTTTTTTGTTCTTAGGATATTTTTAAAGCAATTTATATCTTGTTACTTTTTCAACCCATATCACTCGAAACAGAGGATAAGACATTGCATGAAGTTGTCATAGAATCTCTAATTTTGTGTCACTTATTTTTATGAAGCTTAATAACATAGGATACAGTGTGGTATTTATGAAATTTATTTCCCCACCTTTATTATATTTTCTTCATCCACGGTATTTATTGATAATACAATATAATAAAGAATCAGTTAGTAGATAAAATTACACGTATTGCTGATGTCTGAATTGCAAAGGAATCACCTAAAATTTCTTTCTTGATATATAGTTCGCATATTCAACAGAATTTAAAGAATAATTGAAAAGCATTTAGGATATGATTTGAATGTTCAGTTAAATACTGAAATATAATTTTTAACGTTTAAGGCACTTTTCAGAAATGAAAGTTTTTGAATATATTTTTTACTCTTGCTACTTTTGTGTACTTTTGTGTGATTATTTAGAGAAAATTTAGATTATTAGATCACGCAAATTTTTTATGCTAGTATTAGATATTGCTCTCTTCACTGGAATTATGAGCACTCATTAAAACGATAACATGCTATAAAACACACAATATTTTCTGCATATGAATTTTCACATTTGATTAAAATGCAATTAATATCAGTTATGTTCCTTTTAGTAATACAACAAAAAAAATTGTTACAAGCTTTGTGTTTTTTTTATTGACAAGTTTAACAATTACCTGCAAATGTCACAATTTACATATGGTAACAAAAATTAAACACAAAATAATTTATATGCGACATAGGAAAGAGCTAACTTTATAACAAACTTCATAAAAAATTTACTCTCATAGTTGAGTGTAATTCAACATTTTTTGATGTCTTAATTTATGCTATTTCTCCTCCAAGGCATATTCATTCCTACCACATAAATTTTATATATGAATAAAATATTATCTATTAAATAAATACTTCTAAAGTCTTGCAATTGAATTCAGTCTAACATAAAACCTTTTTAGCCTTAAAACTTTCAAATACCGTTTTTTATGTTTGCTCAGTAATTTGTTGTTTACAGTATTTACTATTAAAAATGTCATTTACTTTTCAAATTTTAGATATGGATATTTTAGTTATATTAATACAGCTTTCACACACACACACACACACACACACACACACACACATATATATATATATATATATATATATATATATATATATATATATAGTGGAATCTCGATCGATCGTTTTCCAAATCATCGTTTTTCCGTATGTGTCGTTTATTTCACCCAGTCGAGACGATCATATTGCTTTGTTATGTTCCTGGATGTATCGTTTTCCCGCATTTATCGTTCAGTCAGTCGGTCCCTTGAAAAACGATAGATTGAGATTCCACTGTGTATATATATATATATATATATATATATATATATAACCTTATACGATGTTTCTAAAAAATATTTGTCGCGTTCTAAACTACTCTTTTCTCAGCAAATGGAAAATAAAGTTTTCGTTATAAAAAAGTATTCAAGTTACTTGGAATACTTTTAGCGGATGAATCATTTGCATTAGGCAGAATGGAAATGATTCACGATTTAAAATTAGTGAATAATTTGAGTTTGATCATAAAATCTTAAACTTTTATCGTAAAATAAAAAGTTCAATGCTCGTTATCAGCGCTAGATCTTCACCATTCCTCTGAACAAGAACATATAAAACACTATCAAGAAAACTGAAACATAACATAACAAATCGTAACAAATCGTATTTACGTAACGATTCTAGAATTTGTACTACGATAGAAGTATCATTGTATAACTGAAAGTGGCATCGAAAAAATAATTTTTTCGCGACTAACGGTGACAAATTTCTAAAAGTCATTTTGAATATATGACCTTGATTCTAACGAAAATGTTTTGTATTCTGAAACTAAAGTTTCACAGTTTCTAAAAACAGCAAATTTGAATATTTTTGACAGTATAGTGGAATAGAGTCTTAAGATTTGGATTTTTTTACATTTGTCTCATAACATTCGTTTTGGTAAAAGATCTTCATATGCCCATATTCTCAGTAAATATTATAGTAGTACATAAATTTAATCAGTTATTCTCCATAAGTATTTAATCAGTAGTTTTGGTATGAAAGTAATCCACATTTTACGTAGATCGTTTCGTAACTTTGACAAAATACCTGAAATAACGTATAACTAATAACGAAGTGATGCACACAGGCTCAGTAAGATTTCCGAAACAAAGGGAATCACTTCAAGCTGTATACTATACCGTGTCTTCATGTATGTACTAAGTTAAGTACTATTAAAAGAGACATATCTAACAGTGACAAAACACAAAACATTAAGATCTAAATAAACATTGGACTTTTATCTAAATAACCATCGATGTCTCAAAAGTAACACAATTGCTGCCAGGCACCCTCGAAAAATGGCCATACAGAATCATCACTCAACGTGCAGTGTTTCTGTATATTATCTTTTAAACATTTCTAAAAGATAATTTGTGGGGATTGTATAAAATGTTAGATCTAGGCATTTTGGATAGTTTCAGTGACTGATATTTCCCTTTTAAAACCGGTTTTACCATAGGAACAGTAAGAAGTCACAAAGCAATAAATATGGAGAAAATGGAGCATGTTCTGCATAACGGGCAATGCTGTATGGAGTCATGCATAATCAAACAGCATGAACCAATTTGAGATTGTAATAAAAATGAACGAAAACTAGGAATAATGAGGGGGAAAACTTTTTGCAAAAGTATTTCTTTACTATTTGACTCAGTGGCACAAAATCTTTGTTGACAATACCTTTGCACTTGACACGGACTTTCAGCAACGTCCTTAGTTTAATGCTTACTTGCTGGCTTTCTCATTCGTTTCTTATCAGCTGTGAGACATCAGATTATATATGGGCGTAGGTTATAAATGGAAAGTATGTTGGGTTGTTTTAGATTAACTATAGAACTTAATGATCTCATAATGATGATATCATTATTGTAATATATGGGTTTACTTCAAACCTACTTAGCTATAAAATTTATAAGTTTGTAGTATCATCTTAAAATCATGATGCAAGCAGAGTTAAACACAATTAACGAAGAAGATATACTACTGTTATTGACTTGAGTAATTTCCCATAAGTTTGTAGAGAATATTACTGTATCATTTAGATAAAACTATCATTACGCAAACAGATAAATAAATAAATGTAAGTTAAAACCAGATGCCCAGTCTTTACATTTACATAGAAAAATAATACGGTCTGTGTAAATAATTTTTTAACTTTCTTTTCAGGTCAAAACGAACACTAAGCCTGTCGACAAATGATGGTCTGGAAGACTTAGAAAGAACCTTGTGTAATCAAACAACTTCATCATCTGATGGCAGAAACAACACCTTACGACCAGCGTCTATGTTATACAAAGACAATGGGTTTATCAGATTCCGGCGAGAAAATGATCCTGAGCAGCCTATGGAAATGAGCGATGAGGATGATCACATCCAAGAAGATGCTGATACTAGTTTAGAGGATGCTGAGTCCACTAAAGCAAATGTTGGCTCAAGCTTCCATTCACTTTTGGAAGGGGACATAGTGCAAAATACCCTATCTCCATTTTTTCAAATTGGTTATAAGAGACGATTCCGTAAAA
This sequence comes from Dolomedes plantarius, assembly GCA_907164885.2. NCBI lineage: Eukaryota > Metazoa > Arthropoda > Arachnida > Araneae > Dolomedidae > Dolomedes > Dolomedes plantarius. The sequence goes on from OU015494.1 coordinate 202,711,235, forward strand.
TGAGCAGAGTATCAATTGAAACAACGGATTACAGTGCTGATGTGTCTTCCGACCAACTTAGCAATGTGGTGAATTTACGTAGTGGACTTTCAACTAGTGCTCTAGATTTCAACACTCGCAAATACGGTAGTACGTGTAGTTCTGAAAGTGCAGCAAATAGTTTTGATGTCACTTTCTTTTTGAACAGCAACTCTTCGCCAGAAATGCAGACATCGCCAACAAGTACTACTCCAGTGTCACTGAATGTTTGTTCTGCATATCGTAGTGAAACAGAGGACGACAAGACTTCGAGTGTAGAAGGACACGAGGTAATGTTGAGAAGTGTTTCTCCTATAGTGAAACGGGCATCTTCTGGGAGATTGTCATTAAATCTTAATCTGCATGCAGCGACTGATACAAACCATTCCAATGGTCATGTTAATGTGGCTTGTGGAACGGAAGATATTACTCCGGACTCAGCCGTATATCTTGATTTACAACTATCAAGGGAAAGTACCATTAGTCCAAAATTGCCATCGAGATTATTTCCCTCGAATCTTGGTGCTTCTTCCAATTGTTCTCCTTCAGATTCATTTACGAAGTCCACAGACGGCATCATACCTTTATCTTCAGAATCCGCATCTGTGCAGCAATCACCTTCAGTTTCTCCTACAAGCCAATCTCTTGGTGAACTACGGACAAGTAATTCTTATGTCCTGATACCTCGAATAAAGAAAAACTCGAGAGGACTGCTTTATAAGTTACGTGGCTCAACATTTTCGCTTAATGCAGCGATTTACGGTTATGAACCGTTAGAACCTGTTGAACATTCAAAGAATAACAGGAAAAGACTTGAAAGATCTTCCAGTGACAGGCGACCTCTGTCTGAAGGACAATTAGAGGTTCAACCCCAAATGACTCCTTTGGGAGAGTTTGGGAATAGAACAACGGCTACAGGATCAGGTTTTTTAGGAGACAGCGGACTTCTTGGAGACTGTGGCGTAGCTTTAGTCGACGTTGCATCACAAACAGAAGAAACGGACATGAACGAATGTACTCATAAATCATGTACACTGCTCATGAAAAATTCATTGATTTCTGATTCGCAAACACATATTTCTACGCAGCTGGTAGACATCAGAAAATAATATTCAGTGATATGCCGTCTGTCAGAGCTCATTCCAGTTGTCAAAATAGAAAGAGAGAAATATTTTTAATTTACAAAACCCCACCACACGCGCGTGTTCGTGCGCGATGAATAGAAACAGCGCACTTCTGATTTTTCCGGTCTCCAAAATATATTGGTATTCTTTTGTAATATTGTTTTGATTTGTAAGAAATTGATATATTTATTGATCCTCATATGACTCAGTTTAAAATCTTCATTTTCATTTGTATATTCTGATGAATATGTATGTATTAAGAAGTATGAACATTCACTTAAACACTCATTTTTGCAATGAAATGATTGTTATAATGTAAATGAGGAGAGTAATTTAAAACAATATTCTCATATCATTTTAAATATAGTTGCATTCTTTTCGTTATACATTAAACTTTTAAAAATAAAATAGAAGGAATGAATGATGTTTATATGAACAAAATTTAGTGAAAAATATATCTTTTTAACAATGTTGCATAAATTAAATACTGTGTATTTCCTTCATTTTTTATGCAGTCGGTAATATTTAGTAATTATGGAAAGAGAGTAGAACAGTTAAAAAATTAGATTTAGAAAACTGCTCATTTTAATCACATTTTTAACTGAACTAATTTAAACGCTGGTTTATATATATATAGATTGATTGATTGATTTGAAATATGAACTTAAATCTCTTTTATATACCCACTACACGGCATTACACTTCAGAATAAATTTTTGGGATCTTACAGATATTATCTTCAATTCTGTGTTTGAAGATCAATTTTTCAATAGTAATACTTTATAGTTTTTAAAGTTTTTACAAATTTCCAAATATCAAAATTAATTTTTTTTTCAACATGATACTGAAAAAGTCAATATTTACCAAATTATCTCAAAATATTTTAGAAATTACCATTATCTGTGTGACAGAAATTATTTTGAAATTTTTATCAGTTCTTTGTTTGGAATAGTTTCAATTTATAAAAGCAAAATGTCTCGAATCAAGTATATTGATGCTTTAGTCCTCCTATAAGTGAGTCCAAATTGTTTAATATACAAATGATTGTTTAAGTTCAAATGATTTGAAATTAGTGAGCAGTATTAGGATAAAATATTCAGTTCAAAGTCTTTAATTATACTGAAATTTAATGTAAATATTTTGGTAATATGAAATGTATAAAAATAAGCATAAAAATGATACTTCAAATATCTCGCATTTTAGGTAAAGTACAGTTTACGTACACTTCTGTTAAATAGACCATAATTTTTCAAACTTATTTCAAGTGATTAAAACGTTTAGCGTTTTTAACGCTATATTAATAGTAAAGATTTTTATACTTCTTAAAAATGAGTATTTCCAAATTCCATACTAACTTAGAAACAAGCAGATTCTTTTCTTAAGTTTTTAGAAATAAAATTTGTAATATATAAGATAAATTAAAACATTTAAAGTTGATTTTAGTTAAATACTTTTTATACAAACTACTGTTAAACATCTGTTAACCGTAATTACTAAAATTCATTAAACATTTTTTAAACGTTTTCAGTTCTTAACGCATGTTAATAGTATAATTAAAAGATATTTTTTATTTCTGAAAATTGCCAACATTTTTCATTCATTATCAGATTATAAACCAAAAGTTTATTTTCACAAATTATCTGAAATAAAATCTATAAAATGAGAAATAAGTTTAAAACATTTAAAATTTTATTCTAGTAGTGCATTAAAAACTGGAAATCGTTTAAAATTTTTTATCCATTTACATGAGAACATGTGTACCAAATATTTGTTAAACAGTTGATATTAGAGAGGAAAGAATAAATGTGAAATTTATACGATCAAAGATCTTAACAAGTAAAGTGTAAATAAATCTGGCTGTACATGAATTCAAATTTTTTATAAAATTTCTTCAAATGTGAATAGCACTCTTGATAATCTAACGCTTGTTGCCAAATTTTCTAATTAGTTGAGATTAGCCAGACACAATTAAGAAATCTTAGTATGGTTTCTAAAAGTTATTCAATGATTGTTATTAAACAGCCACGAGAAATCGACTTATTTGAACTGCTTTTATATCTCAATGAAACAGAGGTGACAGAGGCAATCAGAAACTTTTTCTTAAACGTTGTTCCAAATATTCAGGTTATCCAAGATTGACGAGAAATTAATATTTTTCCTATAGACTGAAGAACTCAATTTTATGAGTGATTTTGTCAAAGATGTTTATGCGGAATGTGTAAACGATTTATAACACTTTTCTTGCACTTGACAAGATATGTTACAACAATGTTTAATACTGAAATGAAAAAGAAAATGTGTTTTATATATTAAATGAAATTTTTAAAAATATTTCCTAATTTTGTATTTTTATGTTTTAACGTGCATTGCTTTACCATAAGACTGGATTCATTTTTGTTCCTTAAGAAATTTACTCTACTTTCCCTGCTGGATTTCAAATTGATTTTCTTTCAAAACTACAACGGGAAATGAATCTCAATACTCAATTTTTCATTGTTTAATGCATGCTAATAAAAAAATTATTCCTGGTTGAGTGTATTCATATACCCAATTATACCCAAAGTTAATAAATGTGTTCTGCAATTTCTCATGTTATCTCACATTTGTTGGTACTGTAACTACACGTATTACGACATGTTAAACTTTATAAATATATAAATATATATTTGTATTACATGTACACTTATACAAATACATATTTATATATCGAACTTTCACGTACTTTTTTTAATATTTGAGTGTTTTATTATTGAGTAAATACAATATTGTGCAACAATTACAAAGACTTTTAAATAAGTTTAATTTAAGGCTAAAATAAGCATAAAACATTGTAATTATTGTTGGTCATTTTAGACAATCAATAAAATGAACTTATCATGCATTTTTGTGTTGCTGTAAACGTCTTTTAATAACAGAATTAAAATAGAAAAAAATGCATAAAAATCCTGCACAGGGTAAATATATTTACTTAAAGGAACCCACTAGAACATATTAAATTTATACGTGTCATTTGTTTGCTCTTATAAATAACTATCATTAATTTTTCATTTATATTTAAGTTAGAAATTGAGACCATGTTATAATAATATGTGAAGTTTTATTCTTTTCTAGTAAATGAAGGTTTTTTTTTTGGCCTGATTGCAGGATTAAGCTTTGGCTGAAATAGGGAGTAGATTTGGATGCATAAAAAATTAACTTCTAGAATGATTAATCAAACTGATTTATAATTAATAATTAATCCCGAGCAAGCAAAGTTGTAAATTTTTTAAAATCTGATCGAAAAAGGGAAAAGTAAAGTTTCACAAGCTGGCATCAGAATGTATCGGCTTATAAATACCAACATATTTAACATTAATCTTTCATGTCGCTCAACTAAATATATATTTTAAAGTTGTTTTGTAGCTAAGACATGCACATATACGCTTAAAAAGAGTAAAAAAAGCTCAAATATATGATCCTCAGAGAACGTGCACGACCCTCTGTACACATAAAATAAATTTTGGGGAAAATTATTAAAACGTTTTTTAGAAATGATCTAATAATTAATGTATGGGTGGAAATTCATGAATTAATAATCAATGCAGAAAAGTATCTCGAACATTAACATTTTATTATCTGTATTATATATTACAGCTTTCTTTAAGAAATCAATAAACTGCTGCTTAGTAAGCAAGTGACAGTGTCAAAAATATTTACTAAAGGTAACGGCATCTTCTTAAACTCACACTGTTTTATGCATTTCAAGTATTTTTCAAACAGAACGATAATTTTTATATCCTCTTGAGCTGTCATTCTCAACGTTTTAGTGTCCAGACCACCCTTTGGATGACCTTCAGTCCCTAGACAGCCCCTTCCCCTGCCTCCCTAGGGGTACTTTCTCCCCAGGCTGAGAATCATTGCTGTAGAGCAGGGGTTACCAACCTTTTTATAGTACCGTACCTGTACGTTGTAGATAATTTGATGACGTACCGGTAGACCAAAAATTTTGAAATGGGGAATAAAATGCAATGGAGAACATTTGCAATAAAGACGAGTAACTTGGGATATATTTTTATTGCTAAACATATACGTAAAATATAATAATCACTTTCAAAAATATATAATTAGTGAGAAGGTTGGGCCTCTTTATTATTAACTAAAGAAGAACTATAGGGCTCAATGTTTGTCAGTTTAAGGCGAAGATCCGATTCAATGTCCAGCAAAGTTCTATATTTGGTTTTCATCGCAGTCATTGCAGAAAATCCTTTTTCACATAAATATGGGGTCGCAAATGGCATTAAAAATTTTACTGCTTGGCAAGAAACTTCTCAGACACAGTTATAATTCGCAAACACAGTTATAGACACAGTTATAATTCGCAGGCGAGTGCCAAATTTTTAATGGGGCGGTCACAGATAACACATTCAGGTGTAGACGACATCTTTTGAGATTAGGTAAATCCAAATAAAGTATTACAACACAAACAATGAATAAGAAATTCCAAACTAAAATATTAAAAAGTATGGATTATTAGTTATTATAATCATTTCTTTTCTTTTTTTTTGTAATACAGATTTTTAATAGATTTTTGTTTTAAATTGTAAAATTATTCGCGTACCGGTAGCTGCTTGTCCGCGTACCGCTACTGGTACGCGTACCCAAGGTTGGGAATTACTGCTCTAGAGTAAATCAAACTTTATACCGCACATAGAAGGTTGTATCACTATCAAATAGATGGGGAATATTGTAAATCTCAAGCATAAATTTTATTAAAATATTGAAATAAATTAAACAATGCCTGTATAGTTATCTGAAAACGTTTATTTTCAGAAGTTTAAAACCAATTTCTTTCAGTACAGAAATAGATGGTAGGTAAACATTATTTATAGGAAAAGAAGCGAAAAAAACAGATTTTAACCGAACTCAGTACTCAGTTCAGACTAGGGCCTGTATTATTTACACCCTGGAAACAAACAAACAAAAGAAAAAAAGCAGGAATTCCTTAATTTGAACTCAAAGCACAGAGGCCATCAGTCGAAACGAATCTACTTCATTTAAAATGTTGAGACAGATGTAGTAAGCAAAGTTTTTGGGGCATAGGATGATTAAGTTCCTACGTTATATATGGTCTGAACGTCATGTAATACCAAAGCATCGCATTCAATTCAACTTTTATTGAAAACTGTCCAGGGAGACTGAATAAGAAGTCACAAAACCTTGGTACATTTCATTTTTGGTTTCCGGGAGTGCGAAACAGCGTTATGCTGCATATCGGGGAATTTTCTATACGCTGTTTATTTTAAACGACATTCCTTTAAGCTAAATTGTCTGTTAAAACCTACAATTTTGAAACTGAAACATAAAAATCTTGTATTAAATCACATATGCGTTTATGAATATAAATATAGGTGTCAACTTATACCAAAAGCCTTGAAGGTCAGTTAATGACTACTAAGATAACACATTGGAGAGTGTAATTAGATAAAATATTATTCATTGTTAAAAGTGGAAGTAGTATATTGAAGATTATTACAAGTGATTTTATCGGTATATAATCAGGATAGTTGTAATGTATAACACTGTACCTGAAAAATTTAGAACTTTCAGAATCACATGCAATTGTTTGTTCTTGATAAGGATAGTGGAGTAAGGTTTGTATAGTACTGTTTTATAACCAAACTTTCAGGTATATGAATTCTTTATATATTGATGTAAATGTAAATCAATGAAATTTTGACTTATTAAAATTACTTAGAAATAACCACTGTGTAACCTTCTGTGCGCGTGTGTGTGGTAAGGGGTGGGTTGGAATAAATACATTTGAAAGGTGATTTTTCAAGCATTTCTTCTGTTTATTGAAAATTAATATTCTGTTCTGTTTCTTAAGTTGTCACATAACCAGGTCAAATAAAATCAGTAAATTTGATATTGGTAATAACATGTATATCGTCTTCTTTAAGTTTAAAAAAAGTGGACGAAAATAATGTTTAAAAAAATGATACAAAGTGTATAGTAAACTTAATTTGCTAGCTTACTCGATAACTAGAACTGTATAATCACAAATTTCAAATTCCCTGTCTGACTTTTGGGAACTATCAGGCACATTTTCTAATTTTACTTATGTTGGTATCTCCTTATTCGCGATAAACAGGTTACTTAAATTTATGGCAATTCCTTATATTTATTGACATGATATAGAAAGGATACTTTACTATGAATGGAGAGGAAAATGATGACTAAAACAAAAAATAAATCCTATAAACATTGGCTGTGCTATTACTGTTTATATATCTTCTTATACTAATTCAGATATTTTGGATGGATGGATCGAATGTGTGACCCTCCTTCCCTAAAATCTTATTTGCACATAATTCGTCCCTATTCCGCTCATTTTCATAAATCTCTTCTTGTTTGCTGACCAAATCCTTTTTGAATTCTTCGCTTAGAGCACTTTTCAGCAATTGATAACCTTTGCCGGAAAGCGCTAACAAGTTTTCTCTACGCATATTCTTTCGACAATGCTTCAGGTAGGACTATAAATAAGATTAAGTTACGAGAACACACATTGATTTAGGAACATAATTTATCTTGTAGAATTGTAAATACAATAGTTTTTCCAGGGGTACGCTTATAGATCTACTTTCTCGTGGTGTGCCCCGGGCAACGTACTTTTGCGCCTAGTCTGGCATACGGTCCTCGACTTCTTGGCGCTGTTCTCAAGGGTCTCCCCCATTAAGTTTTTTGCAGTGGAATGCTGGTGGGTTGTCTCAACCAAACATATTGAACTTACAACATTATCTTTCTTATTAAGATATTGATCTTTTTACAATCCAAGAAGCAAATCTTACGCATGACAATCTCAGATTTTATCCCTTCCCAGGGTATAATCTTTATTTACAACCAGAGTATAGAAAACTTGACAGTGGCATTTTAATTAATATTAAGAGTCACATTACATCTAAGTTCAGAGTTATAAAAGAAATGGGTGACACAAATGGCAAAACTGAGATCGTACAAGTTAAATTATGGAAGAACGGGGTTTTCTTTAGAGTGTATACACTTTATATCGCCCTCATCCTGCAAATCAGTTCTCTCAAATCTTTTGATTGACAGTAAAACTATTTTAATTGGTGATTTTAATGCACATTTCAGTCGATGGGGCTATGATGATATGAATCTTGCTGATAAAGAAGTGGAAGATCTGAATACAAACTCCCTTGAATTTATTTATAATTCTTGTGATCCTGCAACTTTTCTTCATTACAACGGTACTGTAGATGACTACATCAGGAGGTTATTGTTTTTCCAAACAGCCATCAAATTTAATAGATTTTTTAACAAATGTATTATCTATTCTGCAAAGTGAAGTGTTCTGGGGGAAAGACAGAAGATGTATAAATGTTTTTTGGTACCCTGAATTTAATAAAAACTAAAAGGTAAAAAAGGATAGACTTTGGAAAAAGGCAGAATTGGCGGGACGTTTCAAAGACGTGATAAGTTGGCGAAAACAAACAGGTCTCTTTAGAAGACAGTCCTATTGGGAAAATGGAGATCCTTTAGTAACTTTATGAAAATTACATATTATATTGAAGGTACTCAGAAAACCTGGTACAGTAAATGCTGTATGTATTTCCCTTGAACAACCAAACCTTTTTCCAAAATAAATTTGATAAAGCTGTAATCCTCTATGACTCTAGATATGCCTTACAGTGAATTGATTCATTTGAAAAATCCGTCTTCTGCTGAAAAAGCAAAATGTCAAACTCTTATCTATAACCTAGAACAGATGGGAAACATTTTTAGTTGCAGTAGATCCCGGGACACTACGGTATCCATGAAAAGGTATCCTTGAAAATGACCAGGACTTATTGAGGGGTGCAGGTGTACTCCAAATTATAAATTACAGAACTCCCTTTTCAACGCTTAAACGCATTGTGTGAAATGCATTAACATCAGAATTCCTGGAAGATATTTCTCAGCTTGTTGCTTCGAAGAAATTGGGATTCTTGAAACCTGGAGTTATCCCTGATGTACCTCGGTTTAAGGCTGTGGCATTGTTCCGGCTGATTACTGGTCACGACTGTCTAGCAGGACATCTTTTTCATACTGGTGTGATGCCTACCCCATTTTGCTCCCTAGGTGAAGGTGACTTTGTTATGGATCGTTCCCACATTCTTGACTGCGGAGCTCTTCGCGGGATTTTTCAGTCGATGCTCTGTTGGGAGGCAAGAGACCGAATGAGATAATGACTTTGTTTTGTTAGCGGTTTTGATTTTTTTTGTGAATGTGTTACTTGTCAAGTCTCTGCCATTGGAAATAAAAAAAATTCCGGACGTGATTCTCCTTCTAAACACTTGTTAGAATGTTCTTCCTTTTATCTGAATTGGAATAGGTTCCCATCTAGAGTACAAAAAGGAACTTTTGCTGCTCACGTCCTATTCATAATTATCTCTTTACCATTACCTTTGATCCGTTTGATGACATTTTCTAAGGTTCCGCTATACAAACCTTAACTGGATACTATAAACACATTTGCGATCTTCCTCGCTGATACCTGATGACAAAGGTACACAACTGAGGATGTTTTATGTGGCTAACCCAGTTTTATTATCTCTACAACATATTATCATAACAGATAAATGATTGCCATTCTTCACAAGCGGTATCTTGGCAGTGTGGTGAGTTTGAGAAGTTTCGAGGCATCCATTACTTAGGCAACGGCGTCCGTCTAATGGACTCATAGACTCATAGGTGTAGATTCAATTCTACCGCAAAAAGGGAAATTTTGCAGGAAAATTATTCGAGAATATTTTTAAAGCGATATATAAAAATATTAACCCTGAATATATAATATATAATATATAATACGAGTAGTTCTGTTTCATTTTCTGCAAAAATGTCTACGCCTGGCTCCGTATGATGTAGTGGGCAGCCTTACCCATGATTTTCCATGGATAAGGCTGTCCACTACGTCATACGGAACCCATTCCTGTAGATGGGGCTATACTGATAACAATAATGTAGGAGACATAATCGAGGGCTTCACTGACTCTAATTCGATTGTTTTTATTGAAAACACGAATTTTTGTCCTACTCTTTTGTCGTATGAAGGAAAAACATCCCATACAGATTTGCTGCTCTCCCACCCTGGTTTAAAAAACGTTTATCTGCATGATACCCTTGGATTCCCCTTTTCTGCTCGTTTTCCCTTCCCGGATTCTTGGTGTCCTCTGAAATTTTTTAAACTTGCTGAGAATTATCTGGACCTTGTCTCTGATGTTAAAAAAAGTCTTCTCTTGACTCTGAATTGAAATGTACTGCCTTGGCTACTATACAGGAACGTTTCTCGGATTATACTTCGCTCCATGTCTATACTGATGGTTCGGACGAGGGGGCCATTAAAATCGCTGGAGCTGGAGTTTTCTCTATAGACTTTACATTGTCTTGCGCTGTTGGAAAACACTTTGACAACTTTTATGGCGAATTAGCAGCCATTTATTTAGCCTTAGACAAAATAGAGCAGTGCAGTATGAAAAATATCGTCTTTCTTGTTGATTCCTAGTCGGCAATTATGACCTTAACAACTTTCAACCACTGGGAATGCGAAATTTCCAGGAGTTGCATTGAAAAAATAGATAAGCTGTTGAACGTCAAAAAACACATTGCTCTGCAGTGGATTACAAGCCACTGCGGAATATATGGCAATGAGCGGGCAGATGTATTGGCTAAAAATGGTTCTCAAAGGATGCAACCAGATCCTCCCTTTCCTGTGCGACATATAAAGCGATATATATCCTCCTCTATTGAATCTATCCGTCTCAGCCTGTATAGAGTGAAGGCATCTGGGAAAAAGTGGAATTCCCTATTGAATAAAACAACAAGAATTTTCAGCTCCTTGCCTAGTGCGGTCGGTGTGGCTTGCTTTAGACTTGCCACTGGTCACGACTACTTACAGAGTCACCTGTATATAATGGGACTGGCAGATACCTGCCATCTTTGTGACTATGACGTGCCCATGACTGGAGAGCTCCTAAGCATATGCAATGGTGTTCTTGAATATTTCCCTTTATGTGTTACTGACGGAGCCTTTAGCGATTGTTTTTATCGTTCATCTTTGTATTCGACTGGTCGTCGACTCATGACGGGCATAGGATTAAAAAAAAATATTTTCCAGCAAACACGTGGCTATTGTAAATTTAGGTACTGTTCTCATTCCGAAATTCCCATTTTTTAAAACGCCCACAGCTGTAACATTTTAGCTTGAGTCAAGAAATTTTGGAGAGTCCACATCTTGTCAACGACCATTAACAATCAAATGAACTCGTACTCATCTGGGCCGATTCTACGCAAATAATAGTCAAGAGTAGTTCACTAAACCACGATATTTCTTTGAAGCCCTGCCATTTTTAGTCTTAACGTGGTGGATTTGTGAAGCCCATTAAGCATTGGAGAGATTAAATTTCGCAAGGATGGTTAGATTCTGAAAACAGGCATTGCTTTATTTAAAATTATTTTCATAATGGCTAATAGTGTCACCTGGCTTTCAAGCCACTGGAATCAATGACAATTTTTACCCTTTTCTTCAACAAATAGCTAACACTGAAATTCTATATAAACTAGAACTTTAAATTACTCTCTTCTACTGACAACTATACATAGAGAGAGACACAAATCAAAAAGCACCCCAAAAATACGAATTGTGATGGATATAACTAACTACAAGTGGAAATAATTAACGATGTTGCGAGTAATGGTAGACAACTTACGTTTAAAATTTTAAAAATAAAATCTTCAACTTTTCCTTCTCTGAGAAATATCATATTCGGTAAAATGTGTATTCTAATATCAAATTTCAATTGCATTTAAAGATACTACTTCTGCTGCAGTGGTGGATTGTCGCACATGTGCAAGAAGCACGCGCTTGCGGCCTCCGAAAGTTAGCAGCTTCAAAAAGAGATTACATTTTCGATTTTTTTGAATTAGTAATAAAATGATCTGATAGCATTACTTAGTATTTAGAACATAGGCTTCAAACCTAGGTTGCGCTTCTGGTTCTCCAAGTGCTTGATCCACCACTGCCCGAGTTTCTAATCCCATTCCCAAGGGTGCCGCAAACGTCAAAAGGTTGGGAATGCCGGTTCTAGTCAGACGTAAGTGGAGGCACATGGCAGGGGAAAACATTTGTCTGTATATAGCTTGATGCATGCAGTTGCAGTCGAATCGCTATAAATTTCAATTTATATAAAAGCGAAGAAGCATTCATGCTTTGTAAAGCTACTGAGGGAATTTATAGTAAAAATTTTTTCGTTTACTATTTTATTGCAATCTGAAACTAATAATATAAATGAACGCAGTTTAAAAAATTTCGTGATTTTCTTTCAACAAATATCACCCTCATTCCTGTTTGTGTAAGAAGGACCCTGGCTTTTATTTTTTATGCCTAGGGCCTAAAAAGCTGTACACGCGGCCCGGTGTCAACACAAGTGCCTAAATTTTTCTCCTGTTGAAGCATTTAAAGTGCTTATTTTCCAAAGTCAAATGGTTACAAACCCGTCCGACGGGTTTGTAACCAGTTGCGCCGTGTGCGTGGCTCCATTCAATTATATAGGTTGCGACTCATCACGGACTGGTTTGTGATTTGAGTCAGTTATCAGTTTCTTTTGAGTTGCTCCGTGTGCATACGGGCTTAATCGCTGTCAGCAAAAGGGGACGGTCTTTAGAAATGCAGGACACGAAATCTGGTCTTCCGTGTATGATTTTCGTAGGCCTTAAGCCTCCCTTTAACACCATTTTACCGCACTCAGTCAGTCACATCCACGGAATAGAAAGTATGGAGTTGAGTGTGCATACAACTAATCTTCTCTGTTCAAGCAAGTTACATCTCGCCTTTGAAAATATGTTTAATTTCTTCGGTTGCGTTCATTTTGCTTTACGATTTCAGAGGAATCCATCCCATGCTGAAAAACATTAATGTAGTGCTAATAAATAACCCATATTTTACCGAGTAAACAGTACTCTAAAAAGTTGCTGCTATTTGTATTGACATGATCATCATCATAAATGAAATGTAATTTTTTCTTCATAAGGGAACTATTTGGAAAATTTTAATTCCCTGACCCCAAAGAATGTTTGATACTGGGTGAATCCGACAAGTTCAGTTCTTTCTTACCTAACAAATTTCTGCCCATATCGTATAGTGATCGGCGTCTTCAGCTTTCGTGCTGTTGGCTCGGGTTCGATCTAGACAAGGCATGGACGTTTTCGTATTGTCCTACCATACGTAGGCTTGCCCTCCGCCCTCCTTTTAATGTTAGCCGAGACGATTGTTTAAATATTTTTTAAATGTGTAAAATATTTTTTATGTATTTTTTTACTGAATACATGTAAAAGTAATACAAATGAATATGTAAAATCTTTCATGGTTTTTTACCCAGTTAAAATAGTCTCATGACTCACCAGTGGGTCGGGACCCACATTTGATAACCTCTGATCTAGACAATTCTCACAATGTCCTCAGGACAAAGTACCTGCCATGTTAGGGAGAGAAAAACCAACAAAGTATGTAAAACCGTGCATTGATTAAACTTAAAGAGTACTTTCAACTTTGAGAAGGGTTTTGAAATATTACGTCCCAGAGCTCTTAATGAATTGCCCACATAATTTTTCAATGGGGAAGAAGAGCCTACACCACTCTCATTATTTCTGATTAATTCTTCTTCTTCTTCTTCGGTACTACAGCCTAGGGCAGGCCAAGACCGTCCCAAGAAGTTTCCGCCATCTTGGTCTATTAGACGCCATGGCTCTCCAGTTTGTGGTGCCAACAGTTTTTAGGTCTTTTTCGACGCTGTCCAACCATCGACTAGGAGGGCGACCTCTTTTCCTAACTCCGTCTAGTTTAGTGAACGTTATCTTTTTTGTCTGATTATCATCTTCAGATCGATAAATATGTCCCAGCCACCGGATTCGGTTGGCTTTAATAACATGAACTATGTCCGGTTGTTTATATTTTCTGTAGATCTCATTTTTGAAAAGGGTACGCCACTTATTGTCCTCATAAACTACTCCAAAGATTCTTCTAAGTATTTATTTCTGATTAATAGGTCAGTAATAAAAAGGGTTTTTGATCAATTAAAGAAGATTGAATTTCATGAATTATTTCATCTACATATGACTCTTATGACAAAATATAATTTTTCAAGCGGATAATAATGAAGTCTTAATTTTCGGAGACGTAAAGCGCGTGAATCCTGCGGTAATGCAGAATTTTTGATGATTCAAAACTTGGGTAATTTTTTTTTCCTTCACCTGCTATGTTGTGTGGGGTGCTTCTTGCCAAATACAACTGCACGTATTCAAGTAGCACGTAACAGTCTCCTATCGAAGCTAGAAGCTTTGACAAAACAGTGTGTTTCAGTTTGGTTGGCACGTCATAATAAGCCAAGTGGGGTAAAGCTGTGCGCTTAGGTAACTAGTTTAACATGGTAAGTATCGAGTTGACAAAGTCTACACGTAGTTGTACGTTATAAGTTGCACACGTAGAGCAAGTTTTATAAAGAAAAATCCTGACATCAGTGGCAGATCACTGCTCAGGCGGATGAAGCGGGCTCAAGGGGCCTCCGAAAGTTGTCAGCTTCAGAAAGAGCTACAATAACGGGGGCTTCAAAACTATGCCGGGTTTGGGACCCTTCATGTACCCTGTTCTGCTGGTAAAGCTTTCTTTAATATTAAATAGCAACTCCAAAAATTTAGAGAATAAATAAGAAAGTACGTTAATTCTTAAAAGCATTTAAATGTTTTATTTTAATATTTTTCAATTATTCAAAAATACAACTATGAACAGTTATGACTCATTGTTAGACGAACTGAGTCAATATAAAGGCGGAATGACACTTCGAACATTGTTTCACCTGGCATGAGGACAGAAAGTAAAGCTCTTACCGTTTAGAGATAAATTAATCTATAGAAAGTTAACTGATTTAACTTCGCTGCCATTTATATTTTGAAAGCAACTAAAAACTTATTTTTACTCAAAGAATAGAAAAAAGCTTAGAGAGGTAATTACTTATATTTTCTACTTTCCTTTGTTAAGCAAATTCAAACTATACTGATATCTGTTTATCGTCTTAGATTTTTATTAAATTTCGACTCGCAAGAACACTCAGAGGGCATATAATTTGTACTTTATAAATGTAGAAACATTAAATCAAATGTCCTGTCTAATGCAGAGACTTATTTTTATTAATAATCATCTTATAGAAAAATTTAAAAGTAAATAAGTATTTTCAAATTATAATATGCAAAACCATATCTGGAAATTCATGAAATACAAATTAGAATTTCTAAAATTGTTATATTACTGTTTAACTCTACTTTTCCGTCATATATAACATTATACAGAAGGTCGTTCACACTTTATGGAAACGATTTTTATAGTAGTTAAGTTTAATATATAAATGCCGTATTTTTTGCGGCGATTTGCTTCTATTTAGTAGCCATGGTTCTTGACAATAGCTCTAGCATAAATTTTCCACGAAAGGGAACTTTTTCTTAGTAATGTCATGACAATTTTATCCCATTCCTCTTGGACCGCTTTCCAAAGTCTGTTCAGTGTTCTTGAGTGTCGTTTTCCTAAGGCTCGTTTTAATAAACGAAAAGCGCAATAGTTCATTGGAGAAGTGTCAGATCATTTTACAGGTATTTCATGAAATGGGATACACTTTATTCCTGTTTCTGATTCTTCCTTTGCTAATTAAGCGGCAGTTGATTTAGACATGTAACTAGAGGCTTTGTCTATATGAAGCTCAAATATCAATGTTATTTCCATATAAGGCTGGAATTTATCCTTTAAAAATTGGTTCGAAAATATTCTGCTGATAGTAGAGTGAATAAATTTCGCTTTACTTGAGACCTTTTTTGATTTTTAATTTGCCGTTGTAACAAAATCCTGCAACTATTACACAGGCCTGCGATGAAAAAAATACAAGGGAATTGAGAGCTGAACTTTATGTATTTTTTGGTACTGATTTAAAAAATAATAATGAAAAAATTTTGTTACGTCACGTTTTCTTGAAAAATTCAATTTTACTTGGATTTTTATGAACATTTACCATAATTTTTTTTCGGCGTTGAATTTCTGTCCCTCCCTGCCTTACCATCATTCTACCGTGGTGAAACCTACACAATACCCCTCTGTGATACCTTCCCTAGCATTACAGACTATGTAAGACAGCTTTATCTTGCGTATTTTGGCATGAAACTCAGAGGTTAGGACAAATCGTGGGTTCCTCATAAAGTTTGTGTGCAGTGTCTCAATGATCTACGCTTATGGCTCAAAGGAAAGAAGACTGCTGTACGATTTGGAATTCCTATGGCATGGAGGGAGCCGAAAAACCACTCTTATGATTGTTACTTTTGTTCTTGCCATGTTCGTGGGTATCACCGCAAATATCAAAAGCTAATCTCTTATTCTTATAACATTCCATAGGCCATACACCCCGTTCCTCATGGACCTGATGTGCCAGTGCATTTGCCTCCAACTGAATTGCCAGTCATCTCTTCAGAGTCTTCAGACTCGAAACATCCAGAAGTTCAAAGCTCCGCTACCGAATATAAACCCTCTGGGGGCCCTCGTAAAAAGGCACCATAATTTGACGTAAAAAGTTTATACTCAAGGGAACCTTTTGGTTTTCTCTCGATGAGAGGCGGCTCGTGAGATCTGGCAGCAGTGGTTTTCATCCATTTAAACCTATAAAAAATAATCGATTGCTGAAAAATCAATTTGCCTCACCTAGAATCGGTTATTTTACATAGATTTAAATGAACAAAAACCACTTTTGCCAGATAGTACATGCAAAATTGTTGAGAGAATTCCTTTTCAAATAGGATTTTAGCAAAAATATCGATATCAATTTTCAAAAAATCCTGACGTGATGGAAAAAAAATGGACTTAATTTTCGAAATAAGCACACTAAATAACATAAAACTCAGTGAAAATTTCTCTTCAAAAACTTCAATTTCGCAGGTCTGTGTTATGAATCCCTTTGGGAACTTTTCTGTACACTGACGAAGCCATTTCGTACGGTCATTCCCGTCGGTCGAGGAAAAGGAAATTGATCTTTTTTTTTGTTTCAGTCACTTAAATACACCCATGCCTCATCGAGTGTCACCACAAATTTCCATTTTTCAGCGGCTAGGTGGTTTTCATACAATTTTCTACAATTTGTTTTTCCTTCAGCAATATTCTTTGGCAAAAGCAGATAAACTTTAGGTTTAAACATCTTTTTTAACTTCAAATCTTTATGAATGATTTTACTTACAGTGTCAGAAAACATTCCTAGTTTCGATGCAATGGATCTCTGAGTCGGCGGATTTTTTTTTAGGATCAGACTTCACTTTCTTGATATTTACCTGCGTTCGAATAGTCTTAGGATGAGGTTTCGCGGTCATGTTTTCATTTTTAATTTCAGTTAGACCTTTTTTCCTTTCAAATTTAATATATTATAATTTTTTTTAAATGCCATGACCGCGATTGTTACACCGCTTTATAATTTGTTGATACGAATATTTCTCCTCGGAAAGAGCAGTTACATAACCTTCGAGACATCTATCAATTTTAGGAGCCATTTTCAAAACAAATCTTTTATTTTACTTTCCAATCAAATCAAAATAGTTGCAGACGATTATTCTGAAGTTGCCAAATTTTTATCTCAAAATGCAAACGACAGAAATAAATTACAAAATCGTTTCCATAGAGTGCGAACGACCTTCTGTATTAATGCCACAAACAGAGTCCATCTGTCCTCATTCCCACTTATCTGAGAAGAACCAGAACGTCTCTCAAAATGCATGTTAGATACTTGATGAAACCCCCAAAAATGTATTCCTTTTATTTCCGATTTTGATCCGTTTCAGACATATTGCTTTTCTTTGTTAGTTTTGTTCTAATCTTGCTTATTCTGGCTTTTAGTCATATTCTTCATACATTTGTACCGTAAAAAACAGGCACTTTTCATGGTAATTAGGTAGTGGAAGATAGTGATGCGACATCGATAACAAAACATCGATATTCAATATTAAAACATCGATGCTAATAAAACATTGCCCAAAAACCATCGATGTTTTTAAACATCGATGTTTTAGAACATCCATTTTTAAAACTGGTTTAGTAATCTCTAACATTAATGTTATTTCCGTTAGTCGTGGGGGGAGGGATGATTTAATTTTACTCTCTGATTGGGCAGACATAAATGACAAAAACTTGGTTGCCTTGGACTAGATTGATGACTCAAAATTCTCGTTGTAAATAACTCCATGTTTTGCCTTCAAATGTCCAGATAAATTTGTGGTATTGCCAGAAGTTTTGAGGGACTTAAGGCAAATATTGCATTTCGCCAATTTGTCAGATGTTTTGTAAAAATATTTCCAAAAGGTACTTTTGGGAAGCATCTTACTAATAATATTAACGTCAACTTATATAAAACCAGAACGAAACAAAAACTTAAATGGATGCACTCGTGTATATACTATTTGTAAAATAAAACCCCATGGAAGGTTGTGGAGTGTCAGGAACATTCCAAGCGCTCTCATTGGTTCATTGGTTGTTAATTGCCATTTGTCTGTTTGCTAAGGAATCGTTCCCACTTTTGTATTCGTCCTTTTCAGAATTCAGACTTACATTTACTGAGTGTGAAAATTATGCTACGTGGTAAATTTTTTTTATTACGGTACTTTTTCATTTAAAAAAACATCGAGATAACGTAAAACATCGAGCACAAAACATCGATGTTAAAGAAACATCGGCTTCAATAAATCAATGTTTAAAACATCGATGTTTTTATCAAAACATCGATGTTTTGAAAACATCGACATCGATGTCGCATCCCTAGTGGAAGATGAGAGAAGTTGACTGAAAGGGTGAAAAGGGGATTAAGACGTCTTTAGTGCAAGCAGGGGAAAAAATTGTCGGCAAGGGCTGACACGATCTAGACAAGATCGTAGTCTAGATCAGTGGATCTAAATCAGTGAAGAGTGAGTACTGATTGTGTAGTGGGTTTAGCTGTTGTATAAGGATTTAAACTGGAAGTTTGTGATTGGAGTTCTAAGGCTATAAAGTGGTCCCTACAAGTTATTTGCAAATATAATATATAGGTACGAGTTTAGTTTTTTTGCTTTGTATTGTTTTCAGCTCTTTAGATTGTTTCAGTTCTGCGGGTAAAACATATGCTGTAAAGCTAGATGCTCTTTTCCAGTTTGTATTCTACGTAGAAAGTCCCCTTACGTGTTTATGTGTAGATCAAATTATATAGTACTCACAATGTCACTATGTATCACTTAACATATGTCGGATATACGTTTGTGCATATTTACATGTATAAAAGCTCAACAAAGTACAATATTATATATGCCTAAAAACATTTTTAATTGTTTAAATTTAGATCATTTATATAATGTACACTTTATAGAACCACATTTGTGCATGTGGATGTGAAATTGGGACAATCATAAAAACTACATGTCCTATACAAATTATTTTTATTATGAAAAAAATACCCTGTAAGGCAATCCCAGCTCAAAATTGTTACAGAAATGGGTTTATTCAGGCTTTTCAAACAATCTATGCAACCATAACCCCGTTGATGATAGTTTTTCTTTCTTTCGAAAATTACCTAAGGTTAAAAGCGTATATAGAAATTAACAAAGTTAGTATAAAGAAAAATACTGACTTAATATGTTTAAGCACAAGCAAATAAAGAGAAAGTTTTTTATTCGGAGGCATTCGTAGGTATACTGAAGTACCTAATATGCAAGAAGTTGTAAGGATATGCATATGCTAACGAAGTACAGTGATAAGATAACATGAAAATGAGTTATTCATTTTCCTTCCTGCATGGAAAAATGCACACGTTAGCATCAGTTTCCTATTTTGAGTCTTGATAAAGGATAATTTTTTTAAAATATTGAAATTGTGTAGAAAATAAATATTTGGGAAATTTTAGAATAATATTTTGTAATAGACAGAATTTAACCCCAAAAATAGTTACCATTAAAATTAATATAGAAAAATATCACATATTATATATTCGTCAGAAATTAAACTGCGTACCACAATAAAAATGTAATCCTAAAAGCTCAAAATAGATTTTAGCTTAGGATTATTGTCCTTACCAAAGAGGAAAATTACTTGTAGAGAGAAACATAGAATGATCGATTATATAAATCATTTAGAAAGAAATACAGTTTTGTTTATTGTATTTTTTTAATGTCATTGGAGATGCGTATAGTATATTACTGCATTGAGAAAGGATTAGAACTTCAATAGTTACTAGCCTTGGAGAAGGATAGTTCAAAGTATTTTCTTTTCTTACAATAAAATGAAAATATAATAATTTAAACTTAAGGAAATTTAATTTAATATATCATCGAGAATTTATGACTTTTTAAATTCCTATCATTAACTATCACTAAAATTTGTCCTTAATGAACACTGTATACAAATCTTGTAAATAAAGGCTTATTAGCAGCACAAAACCAAATTGTAACGTTTTCACAGAACATAAAAGAAGGAAATGAAATTGTTCCAAATAAAAGATTTGAAGCTTTTACATAATTGGCAGTTTTTAATTTAATAAAATACGATTCTATTGAAGACTATAATTATAATTCAGCAAACGTTTTCAAAATATGATCAAATTAGGTTTGCTTATAATTCTTCAATGAGAGACAAGTTTTCTAAATTGAGAGTCTATTGAAACATACATAATTTTAAATGTTGCCTTTTTAATGCCTCCACAGAACATTATATCACGTATATTACCTATTTTTCCAGCTTATCATTAAAAGTTTACAGAAATTTTGTAAAAGTAAGGGAATGCAGACGGATTTTTTTTTAATGAAAAGGTCAGTCGAACTATTCATTTAAATCAGGCTGTATTAAGAAATAAATAATTTCACTCTCAAAAGAATGTATGCAAATCTTCTTCTGCTAAGAGAGGAAATTATAATCTTAAGCATTTATTCCTTGAATATAACAGTACTTGAATATTATTACAGATTAACTTGAATTAAAAAATTTAATAATATAGGGTGTTTCACTCGAAAGAGGTCTAGAGTATTCTGTAATAACTTTCACTAGGATGAAGCAATCTGAACAAAAAAAAACTAATAT
The DNA here is from genome assembly GCA_907164885.2 of Dolomedes plantarius. NCBI lineage: Eukaryota > Metazoa > Arthropoda > Arachnida > Araneae > Dolomedidae > Dolomedes > Dolomedes plantarius. The sequence continues at coordinate 202,732,520 of OU015494.1, forward strand.
GCTTTATACCTTATATGTAATCGACTGCATTCCATGCGATGTGGTAAGTGATCTCCGTTATCCGTTGGACACATTTCGATGCGGTGCTCCATATTCCTGATAGCATTGTGGGGATATAGAGGGGAATAGCAGCAATTTCACGTTGGATGTTTTCCTTCAAATCTTCCACAGTGCAAAGCTTGTTCCGATAGACTTTTCCCAGAGGAAAGAGTCTGGTGGTGTAATTTTCTATGAACGTCGTGGCGATAGCCCCTTTGAAATTACCTTGTTGACGAAGAAGGATTTCTGCAATGCTCTTAGCCGATGTGCAACACGTTCGGCCATCTTGCTGAAAGTAACATCCCGTTTACTGACGATCATCAAATTGATTCACGAACTCATCAAAAATGCCCAGATACACATAGGTGTTCATGGTAGGGTCTATGATCGCACACAACACACCAACATTTTAATCATGGAGCGGTGTTTGATGAGTGGTAAAGCGGTTGTCAGCGGCCCATGTACAGGTGTTTTGAGAGTTAATATAATCCTACAAATGAAACCACGTCTCATCCGAGAACCATGTGACGTGGTGCCACCAGCTGCGGATTTCTTGGTCTTAGTGCGAGTTATTACAAAATATTCGGAATCCCTTTCAAGTGAATCCCCCTGTATACCGTTTAAAACTTTTCTTCGGGTGTACGAAGTACGGGTGAAAACTTTTAAAAGTATTTTTTACATTTATGTTTAGAAAATTTCAACTAAAAAGAAATAATCATAAAATACGGAAGTAATCTTACGTAAAAAGATAAAAATCTAAGCACAGATTTTTTTCTATTTAATTTAAGATTATAGAATAAAAACCTAAGAAATAACTGTATTAAGAAAACATTATTCTAGCCCTTTTTTTCAGATACTGTAAAATCTCATTACTTTACTAAGTCCACTAAACAATATGTCTATATATATATATATATATATATATATATATATATATATACACCTCCTGTTTTAACATATATATATATCAGCTGGAAAAGAATTCGTTATTGGGACTCAGTAAACAGGCGAAATATTTTCAATAGTTTTATTGTCGTTCATATGGAGTTCCCCATAGAGAGGTACCTATACCGAGTGTCATATGGAATGCAACAAACAATATCAGAAAAAAGACCCGGCTTTCAGCCGTGTTCACATTTTTATATCGGGAAAATACAGAAGAGGTGATGCAAATGTTATTCTTTATGACGTTATGTTACGTCATGGACTAGGGCGTGTCCAACGATTCTTATCGGCTCAGTCTCCCTAGACAGGGCTTGTCTTCTGAAGGGATTAAGTTTAAGAAGGGATTAAGTTTTCCGAAGGGATTAAGTACTGCAATCTTTATGAGCTATTACATCATCTTTAGAGATCGAATAAATTATGTTTTACAGGAACATGGATAAATCAGATTATTAATATAAAAATTATTTTTATTTTACATATATCATTTCTATATACAATTATTCGTCTCATTTTATATCTATCTTTGATATAATTTTTTATTGAACGGGAGAGGAAAAAGCCGAGAATAAATACTACCTTTAATAGGTATTCTACCAAGGTAAAAAGGTAAAAAATGCGATGCTATTATAGACAAGCTATTTTTTGTAATAATAAATATCCCAACATTTACAAGAGCTAATACTTATGTTAATTCTCTTTTGCGAATAGAACTAAAGACTAAACGGAAAAAACTTAAATGCCGTGTATTTAATTGACAGAAGTATTTAATAAAACTCACGAAAATAGTTCATTTTAATTCAAACATACACATTTAGCATAATAAGTCGTCAATTATCAAAAAAGAATAAACATTCATTTCTATTTCCTTAAAATACTTCGAAAAATAATGAATTTAACATTTACTATGAAATATCTTATTTCTCTTGCAGTAACCTGATTATTATTGTCATTTGCATGCATTAACATAGGCACGGCACATCAAAGCAATATTAATTTTATTTTCCTCACTCAGCGAAAGCTTTACTCTAAGCTAATTAAGAAATTCTTCGAGTCTAAAAACAACGCCCAGATGATGCTCTTCAAAATTCTTCGTATAAACAGTGGATATTTACAAATACGGAAGTTCGTGCTGTAAATTATGCTTGCCTGAAAATTGTTCCACAGCTCAGCCGATTGAAAGAAGACGTCAAAGCTGATGAAACCTCTAATTAACTTTGTTAAATCTTATTTTACAAAGAAAGCTTTGCTAAGAAATGCATTTTAGTTTAGAGAGCTGATGAATAATGGCAATCATCTATCTTGGTAAGATTCATTTAACAAATTAATTCTCTTTCGGGCTGCTATTTCAGACTTTTGATGTAGCACTTCATAAAAAGCTTTGCTTTTTTTTATTTTACAGTTTTCAAGTTGTTAATAAAAGGAGAATTAATCATTTTTATCCTTCTTTCCGCTGAGTGTTAACTTTTAAAGTTTATTTAGGAGATAACCAAGGATATTTACACAAAACAATTTTACTGAAATAAATAGATTATTTGAATAAAAGTGCATATTTTTAGATGGTGAATTGCGCTTTCCAAAATGTCACAGGCACCTTTTTTCCGTTGCAGGGTGGTACCATTTGTGTAAGGAATTTCCGTAGGTATGAAAATTCTACAGCAATTCGTAATTTTATAGTCTGCCTACAAATTCATATACATAGAAATCACCTCGTACTAATTGTGACAGCATGAAAATAAAATGAGAATTTTGATGGAAACACTTTTTTAAATAACTCCATATAACTAAGTATAATCTATTATATATGGTCATTTTTGTATCTAAAACAATGATATTTGTTTTTCATATCAAAGTGAGTGTCAACAGAAAGTGTATGTTTGTGGAGACCTAAATACACATTTTTTGAGAGGAAGAATAAGACAGATAGCCAGCGAAGTTTTAGAGGTCTCTTTGTTTCACTGCTTGCTGGAAAACGTGGCCATCTCAATAATTTGTTCCGAAATACCTCTGCATGGTTCCCTTAACCAGCCGCGGATCTTGAATTTTTTCGAGGCAGGGCAAATACCTAAAACTGCCGCCCCGCCAATCCTTTAACCTCATGTTTCTCTATTAAGCCTTATTTTTTTAAATATACATGGACATGTATTACATTTATTTTAATTAGGATAGGACAGGATAGAGTATAAAGCAAAACTTGAGATTATAATTTTACTCTTCGAGCCTTTTGTTCTGCAAACAAATCTATGGCCTTGTCATAATTAAACTGATGTGCGGTCCGATTTTCGATTGCTAGGATCGTGAGACTCGATTAACGTTCCTGGCTCATCGAGGAACGAAGATAGTTTTTAATAAATTTAAGTTTGCTAAACTTTGCTCACAGCTTGCGGATGTAGTCGGAAGCGTAGAGTAAATCCTCAGCGCAATACTAATATTGGGAAAGGCATCCTGCAAATCATGCGTATAGATTTGTTGCAAGAGATAGAAAGCGCTAGCCTTTTATATATCACCAAATACAAGTGGACCTTGTTTTTAAAAAACGGAGAGTTCCTGACAGTATTCAACTGTGTTGAAGTCTCGCTCGTATTTTCGTGAGAGATCTGCTCCATGCTTCTGCAGTTCTTCAGTCGACATATTCAAGATTTCAATTCCATTGAGAAAAGCAAAATTTAGATTTAGGGTGGTAGCACTATCAACCATCTTTTTAATTTCTGATATGATTCGATCAAATACCACCATTGTTGCCTTAAAAAAATCTGAACAGGTTGAAGTGTTCGTGATTCGTCATCGCACAATTGATCAAATTGTTTTTTACCCTTCGGAATTCGTTTATTTGGCAGAATAGGCTCCACGCTAACTTTTTCGGCTACTTCTTTAGCCTCTTCTACCCAATATTCAATTGAATTTTCTCTCATTTTTGGCAAAGTTTTGGTCAGGCTGTCCATTAAAGCGATGGAACGTGCGAGGATTATATCTTCCTTTTGAATTTCAATATTTACTCGATTAATTTCTCGGAGAATATTAGCCCAAATCGTCAAATTGAGGATAAATTCAAAATTCTTTGCAGCATGTAACAGATGACTAGCCTCGTATTTTGCTTCCGGAGTATGAGAAATTTCTTTAACTTCTTCCAAGGATTTCACTACTTCAGGCAAATTATTTAACACTAGAACCTCCAAGGCGGTCATTTTGACCGTTTTGAAACTTTCACTTCGTACCAATTTGTTTCTGTCAAGAGTGTTAACTTTCAGCTGCCTTGACTTTTCCTAAAATACAGTAAGTTATGATATCCAGGTGATAAATTTTTCATTTAGTCAAAATTTATGGAATATGGGGGTACTATACCTAGAACCGCTGGAGCGGTCAAAATGAACGTAGTCATTTTTAATGTATATTTCACCTATTAGATGTCGCTAGCATCTAATGCACTTATTGGATGCCAATTATATGCCAGAGGAACATTTGAGGCTAAAAATGTTGAATTAGAAAGTATGTGTGATAATTTATGGGGAATTCGTATTTTTCCTGAAACCATGTCTCGAAATAGATTTCGTGAAATAATGAGATGCATACGATTTGAAATAAAGTCGACCAGAAAATAATGCCTTGCAGATGATAAATTCGCTTTAGTATCCGAAATATGGAATCCATTTATTGAGAACTGTATTTCTAATTATAATCCAGGAGAAAACCTTAAAATCGATGAGAAGCTTTTTTCAACTAAAGCAAGATGCAAGTTCTTACAGCATACTGCCGTCCTAAGCGTAAAAGGCGTATCTCAAAAACTGAGACTTTTGGGTATGAGCGTTTTTGTAAATGTACATCCCGCACCTGGTGAATATTGTAGGATTTAATGTTTTTTTAGTTTTTCTTCATTATTTAGTTATTCTTTTTTAATTTAACAGGTTTTTTAAGCAAAATTATTTATAATTTTATATTTAATAGAGATACGCCCTTTTCGCTTAGCATAAATCACTAAACACCAGTTCTGCCGTCCTAAGCGTAAAAGGCGTATCTCAAAAACTGAGACTTTTGGGTATGAGCGATTTTGTAAATGTACATCCCGCACCTGGTGAATATTGTAGGATTTAATGTTTTTTTAGTTTTTCTTCATTATTTAGTTATTCTTTTTTAACTTAACAGGTTTTTTAAGCAAAATTATATATAATTTTATATTTAATAGAGATACGCCCTTTTCGCTTAGCATAAATCACTAAACACCAGTTCTGCCGTCCTAAGCGTAAAAGGCGTATCTCAAAAACTGAGACTTTTGGGTATGAGCGATTTTGTAAATGTACATCCCGCACCTGGTGAATATTGTAGGATTTAATGTTTTTTTAGTTTTTCTTCATTATTTAGTTATTCTTTTTTAATTTAACAGGTTTTTTAAGCAAAATTATATATAATTTTATATTTAATAGAGATACGCCCTTTTCGCTTAGCATAAATCACTAAACACCAGTTCTGCCGTCCTAAGCGTAAAAGGCGTATCTCAAAAACTGAGACTTTTGGGTATGAGCGATTTTGTAAATGTACATCCCGCACCTGGTGAATATTGTAGGATTTAATGTTTTTTTAGTTTTTATTCATTATTTAGTTATTCTTTTTTAATTTAACAGGTTTTTTAAGCAAAATTATATATAATTTTATATTTAATTGAGATACGCATTTTCGTTTAACAAAAATCACTAAACACCAGTTGTCAAAAGACCTATCTCAACTATTTTACCAGAGATCAATTTTTCTGTTAAAATAAATAAAACATTTTGATACATAATTCATGTAATTAATACACATTAATAGCATAACTTTGTAATATTACATTATTAATTGAAAAAAATTAAAATAGATTGTTAAATATTGGTTTTTATTGCAAAACAAGGATTAGGTAAATAATAACAATACAAGTATTTGTGTTGCAAGATAGTCTTTAGTTATTTGCAGCATAAATTTTAAGAACAAATAAAAATGATACAGAGATAATATTTATAAACAACGAAGTTCGTTGTGTTTTCAACATTCTGGAAGTTGTTCCCAAAACTGCAATCTATTCTTTTCAAAGAGACCGCCTAGGTTCTTGAGAATTTTCTTCTTTTTATCCGCAGGAATTCCGTTGCACTTTTCTTGGCTTCTCGGACCTGGTAGCTTGATATTCTTGCTCACTTTCGCGTTTATAAAATTTAGCTCGATGAACTCTGATTCATCAAAGTTGTTTTTGTACTTTAAGGTTTTTAAACCTCTTGTAAATACAACTTCCACCATGTTTTGTAGGTACGGCCTCGAGTTTGTGCGGCTCAACTTATAAGTTGAAGAATAATCTTTCCACAAAAAAAAAAATGTTTCAAGTCCATGGGTAACACCTCTGTTCTTGGGGACGCATTTTTTACTGCAGTGACAAAATCTTGAAAATCGTAAAGTTTGTTACCCATTCGTTGCATAGATTTTTCAACTCTATGATGGAACGAATCAGCAGCCATAAAGGTGTGACCCGGTTCAAAATATTTTATTACTATTTCCGAAGCAACGATCTCTTCTGAATTTATTATATAAAGGAAAAAAGAAAAGAGTGACCAATTCTTATTTTGTGATGCATAGTTGTCGAGCCACAAAGTAATTTGCTTTGCGTCTCGCTTCGACAACAAAAACTGGTAAAATGTGCTTATCAACTCGTCTTTACTTCTACCAAAAATTCCTTCATGCCATACAGCAGCGAAACTAGGAGAACTCTTCTGTTTTTTCCCTACACGAACAAAGCTCTCATTGTAGACAACAATGTGATTGGTAAATACTGCGGACTTTAACATATCAAGACGTGGTAACATTATTATTTTTTATATGTCTGCACAGTATACTACAACATCTTTGTTTTCTTCTTTTTCTTTATCTGCAGAATACCTGCAGAATTATCTTTGTGACTTTTCCATTTTTGACATACTTCACAGGAATCATCAATATTATTTTTTGAATGCATCTTGCTGTGCATGTTGAACTCTTCGCATGATTCACATTCTTCATGGCCCAACTTCACAAACGAAATATTCATTTTTCTTGCAACTGTGCGATATTTCTCATAGGAACAGAAGTTACCATATTTTGATTTAAAGTCATTATACATCTGAGTAAAAGAGAGATCACTAGAGAGGCACAAACGATTAGGAGCATGCTCCCTACGGTAATGTGATATCGTTGGTTGAAACGAATTTATGTGCGTGAGGATAAGATCCTCATTGATTTTGTTGTGAGGATCATTCGAACCTCTCTTATCTTTTTTTGCAACTACTAAATTTTCTGAGTTGCTTAGAACAGTTCGTAAAACTTTGCCATTATTTTATCATAACCCAATGTTGTGAGAAAAAAAGTTTTGCAAACTCTCTGAGTTGTACCATTATGATCTTTTAAGGAATACTGGAATGATTGATTTCTTCTAAATTTGACAAAATTTTGCACTGTTCTTTGCTTGATAGGGATTTTAGAAACATGATGCAGCAAAAATGATTTTCTCTCAGTCGAGTCAACAATTTTCCAGTAGTATGCATTTATAAAATTTCTTCTTTCTATTGATATTTTTGTTGCACACTTTTGTGCACATGAATCATCACAACCAACTTTTACATTATGATTTTGTACAACCGAGTTAAATTTATTTCTTTTTCTTTCTTCAGGCGGCGTGTTATATTTTTTTCTTTTCCTAATGGTACCTTTTTTGGTATAGTCAATATCATTTTTAAAACCATTGGTATCAACATCTGTTTCTTTATTTGTTGGTTCTGCAATATTTAATTCTCTACCATTGTTAGATTCTGTCAAGTCCACTCTAACTGGCTGTAATTCATAAAAAGCAATGTCTTCATTGGATAGTTGGCTATTATTTACATGTTCGTATGTGAAATGTTGGGCTAAATCATTTTCATTAAAATTGCTTTGTGTGGGAGTAAAAGATTGTCCAGCTTTATTACAGAGTTGTCTTTCTTGAATATTGTCAAAATCATTACAGTTAATCCTACCTTCATTTTCCTCCAAATCTGACATACTATCACTTCTTATACCTGGAATGTAGTCAGGGTCAACATTATCAGCATTTCTATCCCTCAACAATGATCTTCTGTTTGGTTGCTGGAAAAAATCCTTCGTGTTTTTATTTAAAGCAGCCAATACCATTCGTTTACCCCGAGACAAATCCATGATGTTCTGAAAAAATAGCTACTATTTTATTAAACTGATCAGAATTATCAAAAAATAATATCTCGATACTTTTTGTGCCTATTTTCTTTCAACAAAGATAATGTGCAGTTTTGAATGTTTCAACTAGTGAGGCTTATATAAAAAATTTTAAATTAAAATTTATCTTAATTTTATTTGGTTCGGTTATTTCAATTATCATTTATTACAATGTGAAATGAAACAAAATAAATGCATATGTTTAAGCACAAATAGGTACGAATCATACTATTATTGATTGATCAAATTTCATTAGTAACTACTAAATTAGTAATTACTATCATCTAATAAATAAACTTGTATTTACCTCCTATAAGTTTCTTTAGTTGAATATTAAGATTAAATAGTTGAAAATATAACACCGTCAAACACAACTTTCCATAAGCAACCGCCTGTTACAATAACAACAAAGCCTTATGAGTAACCTCAACTGTCTAGACAGTTGTTCCCGCGAAAGAGTATGACGGGAAACAACTGGTTTTCTTTAGAATAACAGTCATAGTCATAGTTACGGCCATTTTGCTTAGGAGAAAGACTGCTCTTTTTTGTGGTAAGCCAAAAAGGCGTAACTCTGAGTTAGCCTTTTTGGCTAAGGAAACTGAGATACGGCCATTTCCCTTAGGATTTCAACAGTTTTTTGAGATACGTCTTATTTCTTTAATGATTTTCAACTATTTCTAAATAAGATACGGACTTCTTGCTTAGGAATAAGGTCAGGTAGCTCACAAACATTACTAAGCAATGAAACATTACTAAAAAATGAAAAAAAATTGAGATACGCCCTTTACGCTTAGGCGGGCAGTATATGCCACAGAAGCCTGATAAATTTGTCATAAAGTTTTGGCTATTGGCAGATGATGAAACAAAATATTTACTGAGTGGATTTCCTTATTCAGGTAAAAATGACGACCGATCAAGCAATCAAAGTTTATCTGAATATGTTGTTCTTCATCTAATGAAACCGTACTTCAAGAAAGATTACAACATTACAACAGATAACTTCTTTACTTCACTGCGTCTTGCAGAAAAGCTGAAGTCAATGAAAGCAAGCATTGTTAGCAACAGTGAATCGCGGAAGAAAAGAAATTCTTCAGGCCATAAAAAGCGAGAAACATGCCTTGTTCAGCAGCAAAATTCTTGCCAGAGATGATATAATTTTAACAGTTTATCAAGGAAACAAGAACAAAAATGTTTTACTATTAAGTTCCCTACATTCATCAGTTACAGTGGTAACTGAGAGGAAACACTTACGAGAAACTGTAAAGTTCGATAATAATTGAACAAAAATTGAAGTTGACATGCTCGACCAAATGACACGGAATACTTCCGTGTCATTTGGTCGAGCAAATGGCTTTTGGAACAAGCTTTTGGTCTCCAAAAGCTTGTTCTAGACGTTGGCCTCTTTATGTATTTTATAATGTGCTTGATCTAGGGAGCATTGATTCTTAGATACTATATAAGAAAGTCACAGGAAATAACATTCGACGGCGTGACATTCTTTTGCAATTAAGATCCGAGCTGCTAGAATCATATGCAAATTCGATAACAGCATCGAAGATTTCATTCATACATCCTCACTTACTAGTTATAAAGAAGCTAAAAAGAGAATGCAGTGCCAAAGTTCTAGTTGCAAAGGGAATAAAAAATGGACAAGTGTGAAGTTTACAGGAAACCAACTTGCGGCAAATGCACCGCTAAAGTGGTGAAAAAGATTTTTTGTGAAAATTATGTGAAAGACATTCTTTAGTTCATTTACATACATGCGGTATATTCTCTACATTTTGGGGAAAATTTTAGCTTTATTTTAGCAAAAAAAAAACATAGTATGCTTGATTTTATTCAGCAGGAAAGAAGAAATTTAACTTTAGTATAATATGAGCTATGTATGCGTTGACTCTACATAGCTATATCCATTCAGTTAATTTCTATTTACCAGGAATTGTTAGTAATTCCCATCAGAAATTGATATCTATCAATATGCATCATTAATATTAATTGCGTCATTTGTATTACTGTATAATTTTTATCAATTGTATTATTTTTATTAATTGTATCATTTGTATGAATTTGTATAAAATATAATGGGAATACTATATTGCACAATGTTTAATTTAATTCATAACTTATTTGTTTTTATATAAATTTCCTTAAAATGTGTATACAATTCCTCACGAAAAACCTTTTTTATTATAGAAATAATTATAACTTATAATATTGGAAATGCTGATAACAATAGTAATAAACGATATTAAGAGTTAAAAATAGCAAGTACGCTATAATAAAGCACTGTAGACCACATCGGTCAAAATGACCTCTTCGGCGGTTCTAGGTATATGTTTTTGACGGCGGTTCTAGTGTTAAAAGGGCTTTCACAGCAACAGGTTTTGCTGACCATCTTCTCTGACTGCTTCCTTTTAAATTGGTTTTGGCACATTTTTTCATAATATCCAATCGAGTAGTGGATCCGACAAAAAAGCAATATACTTTTTGAATGACTCCAAATAAGTTTATTGCTTCTGGGCAAGATGAGGTAGAGTGGACACCGACAAGATTCAAGGAGTGAGCTAAATATAGCACGAACTCCGCCACCTCATTTCTTTCTACAATCCTGGCTTGCACTCCTTCATAGATACCGGCCATATTAGACCCGTTATCGTAAGATTGGCCACGACATTGCCCAATATCTAAACCATCAACTGTCAATTTTTCCACAATCCGTTGACAAATATATTCTCCTGTCTTTCCAGTAATTTCTATGAAATCAATAAAACTTTATTTTATTTCACACACATCACCAGATTTTTTTACGTATCAAATTACCTGGCTCATTTGTTCTGTATGCGACACATCTGGAGTGCATTCGAACATTATTGTGTAGTATTTGGCTTCTTTGATGTCGTTTAAAATGCTATTCCGAACTGTTTTCGCCATTATGTTGATAATTTAATTTTGTATTGTCTTTGATAAATATGATACCTGTCCCTTTTTTAGGTGTTCTAGTTGGAACTTAAGAGTTAAATTACATTTGGCGAGCAGGGAAATTCAATTCAAGAAGTTTCTTTGACTAGGCTGAGGACAATCTGTGATGAAGTAGCTAGGGGTTTCGTGGGACTCACGAAAAGAAAGACAGTTTGTTGATAGATACAGTACAGCATCTATAACAATATGCAGGATCTGTCTCCATTTTTCTTTCTATGTGTGAATTACTCGCTCAATGTCTTTATCAATACCCTGACATGATTTAATTTGTTGTACTCGAGTTTTCCACTTAATTATACACTCTCTGTGCATTTGAGATACTTCGTGCTTGGTTAATCTTTCTGAAGCTTTTTTCCAATTAATAAATCCTGTAGTACAGAACGCAAATGTAGCGGCAGAGGCAGGTTTCTGGTAAATCTTGCAAGGCGTAGAAAATTTGCATTTTTAGTCTTAAGATAGAATATATAAGCCAAGATCTTTTAACCTTTTGGTTATTTGCCAACGTTCTATACCACATAAAAGATGTCAAATGTCTGCCATCGCGTTTGGTTGACCTAAACTCTACATTTTCTGGGTGATATTCTGCTAATAACACAGCTTGACTGCTAAAGAAAGATCGTTGCTGATCGGTCATTTTTTTCCAGGTCTGGCCAACTGCCTGGGTCAGTCAAATCAATTCCAATTTTTTGCTGCTCATCCGACACCGAATGAGCCGATTCAGATTCTTTGTATCCTGTCTCTATTTCCTCGAGCTGCTCGTTGGAGATCGATGAAGAATATTGCACTCTCGAGTCAGCACTCGTAGACTGTTTGGAGATGGTAGATGAAGAATTTTGGTCCTTTTGGTCGTGCAAACTGCAAGAAATATCCTCTATTTGAACAGCATCTCCAGAAGGTGCGGCAGAGACTGACCGTGAACCTCCTCCGCGAAGCCACCTTTTCATCTTATCCGCAATATGCTTTCCCCGTTTGGCCCTATCTTTGGCTTTTTTCCTATATCCCGCTCCTGATAGTTTTTTTCTTGGCGCGCTCATAATTTCAACCTATGAGATATAAAGTTAATAAAAAAATTTACCCTTAAGAATAAAAAAAGCCTTTTAGGGCAAAAAACGCAATATGCAACCGGCTTTTGATAAAGATTATTAAAATCTCAAGTGCAGTGAAAGTAAACCCCACATGCCATACGGCCCCACGGCAATTGCTGTACGTAATAAAAGTCATTCAAATTTTCTGAATACTTGAATAAAAAGGGTAAGCATAAATAAATTTTACTCTGCCATTACCTCTAATAAACAAAACATTTTTTTTTCTAATAGTCATCTCATAACATGAAATCATGAGTAAATAACTACCTACTGAAAATTAAAAACACTTAAAGAATTTTTATCGATATTTTTACCGAGTAACATACCCAATCGGTTCATTACTCACCAGAACTCAAAGCTACGTTTTTTCACCAAAATCCCGTTTCGTAAAAGTATGCTGTGATTGCATTCTTCTGTCTATCTTTTTCAAGCACATATTTGTATAAAGACTAATAAAATAAGACGCTCGAAGTCTATATACGACACTGAAATTGCGTGGGGTTTTCCATTCTTTATAATAGATACGGAAACGGGAAATGCTCAAGATACCTACCTAGGGGTGAACATTGAGCTGTGAGTGGTGTGATGCTGCGGCACTAGTACTACGTTAGGTTGTTCGACAAAAACTAAGCAGTAAACACTAAATAATTGTTTGTAAAAGACCCAGTCTTGCAGACCGACGACGGAGTTTCCAAATATAGCCTTACCATTTTTGCACGTACGCTAACTACTGTACCGTACTATCTCACCCCGACGTCTGTGAATGGGAGTCATGTCCCCAGCTGTTTCTTAGAGCACTAGGCGCATGCGTCAAGAAGAAAAAAATTCTATGGGGTGAGTTCGTTGGATCTCGGCGAGGGGACGCTTGAGCTACAAGCTAGATTTGTGATGATGTTTTCTGTTCTTGTATATAGTTGTGTGTTCTGTGCCATAAATAAAATGAAGAAAAACGCTACCTGATGTCTCTCCTAATGTGAAAGTTTGATTTATTGTCCACGTTACGGTACACCACCCTCAAATGCGTCTGTGTGGCGTTCGCTGACTGCGCGCTTTCCCTTTACCACCCGCAACTTGCTCACAACGTTTGCTGACATATGCTAACTCAAATCACGTAGTGATTTCCGCAGTGTGCCGCAGAGAAAGATAATAAGTGCTGGGCGTCTCATTCATCACAAAGTAGCGGTAACTCTGGGTGGTGTACTCGTCTGCTA